>AGDA01008418.1:0-20169 GCA_000281935.1 Mengenilla moldrzyki | reverse complement strand
GGTGACGCTGGCGGTGGAGGTGGTGTGTTGTTTCTTGTCGATTTTTAGTCATTGAATCTGTTCCTATAGTAACCTTTATGCAATTTCGGATAATAAACGGCAGATTCTAGATTTTAACTATTTTTTATCTTCGTACATAAAACCGATCATAAAAAGAGAATGAAATTGTTAGCTTTTTCTTAAGATTCATATCTAAATAGAAGACGAAAAAACAAAAATGTGGATCATTTTGGAGATCTAACGCCAAATGTTTAATACTTAACACCCATTGAAACTCTTTGTTCAACTTACAAAATGTGTTTTTCGCTGCTCCCATCTTATGCAATCATAACTTTTCCAAGTACTGTACAATTTTTCTTCGGGTGTTAGAAAAGACTTTTTGTGTAATCTGGTTTTTTATATAATCATTAATTATATACTGCGTGCGTAAAGGAAAAAAAGTGTATTTTTTTAAAAAAAATTTACATTTAATATTTTTTTAAAGAGAACAATTTTCAATAGAACAAAATTCTATTGTTATTTGGGAAAATCATTTATTTAAATTATTATTGAATTATTGAAGCATGAATACAATAAAATATTTTATTTCTTGATTTTATACCTGTAATTATATGTAATAAACTTTGATACGATGCTTAAAAGGAAACTCGGTTTTTTTGGTTGAAAAAGTTGATTCCTTTATGAAATCGGACCTAACATCACTTTCCATCGATAAATTTTGAAATATAATTTTTATTCAAATTATTGCCTTAATACGTGTAATTATATTAGGAAAATCTTAATTTTTATGAAACATTTTGATTTAATATTTCTTGAGATTAATTGTGGGTATGCTTTGAAATTATGTTTTTACGGATGTTTTATTGCTTAATAGTTTATGGTTTATTGCCCAGAAAGTTCATAAATTGCTAAAATTTTTCAAATTTTTATTAGCTCTCCATTTTCCGTTAATTTCAAGAGAACATTAGAGTATGAGAATCGTTATGTTTTTTTCTCCTTTTTTTATATAGTATATTTTTTATACTTCTAATATATTTGTAAATGAAATTGTATTGGGAAAAAGTATTTAATATAAATACACGCATAAAGTATTTTCGGGTAATGCGTTTTATGCCTAATCGATAAATTTTATGTTTGTCACAAACATAACATTATTTTGCAAAATAAAGTTATCTAAATGTCATGAATATTTTTTTTAACAATAAATTTTTATTTAGTATCATCCCTATATTTATACTAGCTTATGGAGGTACAAATTAAATAAGCTATTTCTATTTAGTTTTCAATCCACCAAATTCGTTTTTTTACATTGTAATTGTGTAATTTAAATATTTAGAAAAAAACTGGATAAAAAGTATTAATATACAAATTGGAAAACTTTAATTAACATTTTTTTTATTGCGTTATATTGATAAAGAATACTTTTGCATCTTAAATGTGCTTTTATTATCGAATTGTTTTAATTTTTTACAATGTTAATGCAAAATTAGGAAAATATACTATTTTTCTATACAAATAATTTTATAACCTGTAATTTTATTTTTTAATAGTGTTTTTTATAAGTCAAAAATGGTAGCTTATTGCCACATAGATTATGCAAATTTTTAGTTTATTATTACTACTGAATTATGTTATTGGTTGTATGCTGCTACTTTTGTATTAACAATAAAAATTGAAAGTAAAAATAATTTTTTTTTTGTAAATTAATGTGTGCGCACGTTTTGAAGTCCTAATCGGGGCATAAGTTGCCATTTTTTTTTCTTTAGAATGTAAATTTTGTCACAAATGGTTCGTTTCGTCACACGTTAATATGGTGTAAAATTTTCCATAATTTCAAAATGCGATGAAAGTGCATATTTTCTGTTTCATTCTTACAAAAAAAGAGATAAATTTTTCTCGCTATAAATAAAAAAAATTAATTATTTATAATGTTCAACTGTACACAAACTCATTTATATTACAAAGTATTTTCTTTTTTTTATATTATGACATTTTGTATTTTATACACGTACCCTTTATTGATACGTGCTATCAAAAGTACCTTTAAAAAATCAATAGGAAAATTCACACAAAAATTCGATTTACTTATATTTTGGCGTCAGATATTCTCTGAAAAAAAGTCTCAATTAACATATTGCGAATTTGCATAAATTTTAAAACTGTGTGTAAATTTCTGAATTGATTGGATAAATTTCATTTATTTTTTCGTTTACTATTTAAAAAAAAAAAAAATTAGCATAACAAATTTTCACTTAGTCGTAAAAATGTATGAAAAATCTCTCGAAATTGGGTTTCGAATTAATTGAAATAAGTACTGTTTTGTTGTGGTTTTGTGGCTCTTTTGAAATTTTGAAATGTTTTATCGTTCTTTTTGAAAGTTTATTTTAGATTTTATTTTTGTATATTTGATGGTAGAAACTTTCTTTATTGGTAAAAAAACGTTGGAAATTTATTTATTGTTTTTTCTTTTTTGTTTAGGCAAAAATTATAGAGTGGATAATTGAAGCTGATTAAGTGTACAAATTATCGCGAAACGTAATAACGAGAAAACGTTGAAAATAACCAGGAAACGTGTTTGCAACGAAATTTGTTACGAATGATGACATCACCCACGTTGTCATTAGAGTCGATTGCACGCGAAAGTACAATTGGGACGTATGTGAACGATCACATCGATTATATATCGCTGTCGCCGTTGGACGAAACGTCACCGTTGACCATAAGCGAGTCTTCGTCGTCGCCGCCAAATCAGCAAATGGGCCAGTTGCCGGTCGGCAGCGGAATCGGCACGAATGGAAACGGTGGCGGCTGTGGCGGTGGTAATGGCAGTAGTGGTAGCGGAGGCGGAGCCTCGAATGCCAGTTCCGACTGCGAAACATTGACAGGGAATAACGGGTCCGGCGGCGCGAAGATGGCGCCCGCTGTGGTGCAGTGTAAACGACACAAGAACGAGACTTTGAAGTACTTCTGTTTGATGTGTTTGGTACCGACGTGCAAGCTGTGCAACGAGTTCGACCATCGGGTCGGCTTCCATACATGCGAACTTATCAGCGATGTGGCCCCTAGTCAAGTAGAGATCATGACGCAGTCGGTGACGAAAGCGAAACAGAAGATCGTTGAGATTCAAACGACTCTGCAGACTGTAGAACAAATTTCGAATCGGATCCAAAATCAATACAGTAAGGCAATCGCTGAGATCAACGAGACGTTCGATTTTTACCGGTCGATGCTCGAGGAGCGTAAAAATGAGCTGTTCAAAGATCTGGAAAGTTTGTACTCGACTAAACAAGTGTCACTAGAGGTGTTGAATCAGCGAGGTCACGAAGCGATCGATAAAATGGCGCAAGTGTGCAATTTCATGGATCAGTTGTTGAAATGTCCAAACGTTACGGAGATTCTGTTGTGCCGTAAGTACTTGGACGATCATTTACGCGGTTTACTGACGTTCAACGCGGCCAAACAATTGCAGCAAATTACAAACGGTAACCCTGACTTGGAGTTTGCATCCAATTATCAAACGATTCAGAACGCAGTCCGGACATCATTCGGTTACGTGCGTGCGAACAATCCAGCCGATTTATCGCAGCCGATGGCCATACAGCCGTTGCAACAGCAACAGCACGTGAAGCAACCACCAATTGCACGGCCGACAAATGGTAGTGCATTGAATGCAGCTACGATCGGTTTGTTAAACGGCGGCTGCGCCGTGAATGGACTCGTAAATGGTTGCGGCGGCGGCAGTGGCGGTGGCGGTGGTGGCAACGGTGCTGGTGCCGGCGGAAATGGATCAGGTAGTTCGGGTAGCAGTATCAACGGCAGTTCGGGCAGTTTAAATGGCAGTGTAATCCACACGATGAACGGTAACGGTCCGGTGGGCAATGGTAATGTGAACGGAGTCATTGAGCGACCGTTCTCGAACGGCCTGGTTTCCAACAGCCAATCTACGTCACCTTTCGAGTCAAATATAATTTCGAAACGGTTTAGCAGTGTGAACAGCTTGGGCCCGTTTTCGACCACTATTGGTGACTTGGCGCTCACTAACGGCCTTAACAATTACGAGAAATGGTCAAATGGAGGCGTTGATATTTTCCAAAATGGAAATCTTGACAGTAAGCTATATGCTTCTTTTGATAACTCTATTGATTTAAATTATTGGTAAAATATTATCGTAGAAAATTTGAGTGTTAAAAGTATACGATATTTTTTACCTCATTTACGTATGAGAAAGTTAAAAACATCTTTTTTTTAGAATGTTAATATATTTGTGTACGTATATATGAGTGATGTGCGTACGTGTGCGTGTTTGTTCATTTAGATAAATTGTGAGTTAATATGTAAATAAAATAATGGGACTATTTTTTGACCACTTATTAATTACTTTTTATGCATAACTTTATCAAACAGATATTAAAGTTGACAGTTAAAACTAATAATTGTAGATTATATTATTATAATGTCAATATTCATTTAATGAACTAACATAAAATAACTATTTGTTTTTGTGGATTTTGAAAAATAAAAAATTGAATATTTAAAATTATATTGTTTTACGGAAAATAATTTAATTTTTTTTATAGAAAAATTTGTTTAAAAACGCGAAAAAATACTTTTAATTTTTTCGTTGAAAATATATTGCTGATAAGAATAAAAGCAACATAATGCGACATTATCAATTGGTGACGACAAAACTCTATTGTTTTATATTTTACTCTGCTATTGTGCATTAAAATTATTGAAGCAAATATATGCAAAATAGGTTTTAAACAATTTAACTGTACAAAGTCAATACAGTTTACTTCATATAGGCTAAGTGTTGTTTTATGTTCAAATTGTTTAAAATTTGAGTTTAATGTTTGCAGCAGGTTTTAATATCTAATTTTTTTTACTGTTAATATTGGATCCCATGCTCCAATAACGATTACAATTTTTAGGAAAGAAATCAACCTAATTCTTACTAGCCGAAAAGAATGATTTAATAACATTCTGTTATTAATTTCATGTCAATGACATAATAAAAAATGATATTTATTCTATTATGTATTTTAAGGTTTAAGTGAATTAATTGTATCACTATTATTGATTGAAGAACGAATATGTTAGACGCTGCAGTGCTAACGATTCATAAAATTATCATAACAGTTTGCTATAATTTTTATGCAGAAATCTAACATATTCTAATTGAATATACACATGTTTTATTATACTTTCATTTCACATCAATTTTCGTTGAATCAGTAACAGTTTTCGTTAAATTTACGTTAATTTTTTTTTCCAAATATTAAGCTACCATCTTTGTTTTATACCCCAGCATGTTATATTTAAATTAGTTTTATTTTTTTTTAACTTTGAGAATTAATTGCCGTTATTATACATAAATTTTTTATTTTAATTCTAGAATTTTTTTTTAACGTCAAAGTTTGATTATGTCTTCTGTTTTTAATAAAATATTTTTAATTATATACTATTATTGTATTAAATAAGGGACCAGTATTTGTATCGAAAGTTGACTTTTTGAATTTACTAGTTTTTTATGAATTTAGTATACTAAAAACCCTACATATGTGTAGTTTTTAAAATGTTTTTACTTTTTACTTTTTTTGTGCACTTTAAATTTTACATAAAATAATTTGAAGTCAATTATTTAAAATTTTAATTTAAATTAAGAAATCAACGACTACACTGTGAAGAATAGATGTTTTTTTCATTTGTAATATAGTTATTGCAGTTCAATTTATAATTGAATACAAAACAACTAAATATTTTAGGTAATGTAATCATCTTAATAACACTACGCAATCTTTTTTTTTTACAAATGTAACTGATAGTTGAATATATAATCTTTTTAATATTTTAATGCTGCACATATTGATTACAATAATACTTTTATTTAGTAAAAATATCAATATATTTTTAGAAAAAGAATTAACATTATTTTATAATATTCTTGAATGTAAAAATTAAAATATAATTATAATAATTATACTATTTAGTTGTCGATTTTTTTTTAAAAAAAATTAAATATCACAAAGATACTTTTAAATTAGCAAAATTTTTGTATATCACAAAGAAAGCAAAATGTTTTAATAAAATTATATGATTATTGTTTTAGCTACAGTTTTATCTGAGTGCAATACAGAAAAAATTGTATTCTTTTTACATACAGATGGGAAATTTTTTTTGAAAACGAAAATTCGTATGGAGAATTTGTAATTTCACAGGAACTGTTTATAAAACAAGAGCTAAAAAGGATATTTTTAAAAGTTCTTGTTAGAAACCTCAAATATGTCCTTTTAACTATATTAAAGACGAGAATGTTTTTGACCATTTTTTCGGCAAGTAGAGAAAACTTACTTTAAACTAGTAAATGTATAACATATATTAAATTTTGACATACAGCTTAAAGAAAAACTGATAACTTAAGAAAAAAAAGCTTGTCGAATACTTTCCAGTTTATATATTCCGAAATAATTTGTTTAGAAATACGAAGAAAGTACTGTATATTGGTATTTGCAGTTTTATTTTTGTATGTTATTGCAAATACGGAAAAGTGAAAATTCTCTTTAATCGAATAAGATTTTCCTTATCACATTTAATTTGTAATTAGCTCTCAGTGTTGATTTATTAACTTTATCAATCGTAATTCAATTATTTTTTCTATATATTATTGCAAAGAAAACTAATTACCGATAAATTTAATTTTCGAATAATGTTATATACTTGATTTTAAAAGAGAAAAGTTTATCGGTTCATTAATTTTATGTTTTTTTTGCGAAAAAAGAAATGTATTGAATCGAAACATAATGCTCATTTCGTTTTGTTATCTTTTTTGCTTTAGATTTTGATTTTTTTTTTGTTGATCCTTGTTATTTATATTATTTTTTTTTAATATAAACGTAATTTTAAATTTCCAAATTTAGAAATCTAATTTTGTTTTTGGAAATCGAAACCTGATTCGAATTGAAAACTTTTTAGAAAAGTTAAAAATATGAAAATATGAAAATCAGTTTTGGTAAATTTGTTGATTTCTTTTGAACAGAACGGAAATGCTTTCAATCAGATAATGAGATTAAAATTTTCAGCGTAATTATTGAATTTTTCTCTTGAATCATAAAAAGCATAAAAAAACATTATTAAAGTTTACAGTGAAAAAATAATAATTTATGGTGAGGAAAAAAGGTGAAGTCTGACTCTAGATTTCTCTGATATTTTATGATTTCAAATTAGAGGCTTATAAAAAAAATTGAAAACGAGAAAAAAATTAAGATGAGTTTTTACACAAGGAAAATTCAAGTAAATCTGAAGAAAAATTAACTTTCTACGAATAAAAAAAAACTTTTTTCATTATACATCGTTCGAATTAAGCCCAAAATAGAGTAGAAGAGATTAAAGAAGAATTAAGAAACTTTTTCTTTATGAAATTATCTCATTTCTTTTTCGACACACCAAAAATTACTTTTTACCCAATAATTACGTTTATTTCGGTTAAAAGAGTCAAATCTCTTAAGCAATTGTTGTTTACAAAAAAGGAAAGAACATAAAAGTGCTCTTAATTTTTTTGTTTCATCGATACACTTATTATTTTAAGTACCTTAGCAAAGAGTTATTCTATTATGCTGTCTATCTTTTATTGCTTTTTAGCAATAATACACATGAGGTCTATTAAGAAAAATTCTAATTAAGAAAATGCTATTTTTATTACGTTTCTTTTTGCTACGATTAGTTTTTTATTTGTACTAAAAATTTTATCTAATTCACTTGATGTTTGTTATCAGTTCTAGTGTTCACGAAAAGTAAAATTTATTCTTCATTACAAATGCAATTATCGTAAAAATTATTAGTGAAAGCTTATAAACTAAAATTAGATATGGCAAAGTGTTTATTATTTTCTTTAGAAATTGTCAATATTAACCCTTTTTTGTATGTTAATTTTTTTGTGGAAAAAAATTACAAAAATAATTTTTCGAGAATAGTTTACGACAGTGTCAATAATTTTTGCTTTCTCATTCACGTATTTAAGTTTTTTTTTGGTTAAAGATTTACGACTTTTTAAAGTATTATTTGCGCTTTTTTATGTCATATTTAAGTAATTTGTGACCGCGAAATTGCAAAGGAAACTTTATGGTCTTATTTGCATACATATATATATATATATATAGTAAACAAAGAGACCTTAAGTTTTTATTTAATTTTTGCACTGTATATGCTATGGTATTTGCACATTTATTTTGTAAAGAACATGTAACATTAAAAAATTACTTTAGATGTTTTTGATTTCATTATTATAAGTTTAAAATTTACTATTCAATTTATTCATAGTTTAGTAAATAAACAAAATTCGCATGTGTATATTTGAACATTAGGGGATTATATTACATTTCCTTTTATATAGTTCTATTATTATGTAGAAAAATAAGAAAAAACCTGTAAATTATTGTCAATAATTATTTTATGCTATATGTATTGCTGTAAAATGTAAGGAACATTAGCCATATAAGAACAAATTGTTACGACTCTTTTTGAAAACGATGAAATTCATTTCGAGTCTTATCCAAAAGCTGCTGTGATGTTTTATTTGACGCGCAGGAAACCGTTGATGCTTAATTCACTTTAAAAACAACGCCGATTGAATTTATTCTCTTTATAGTTTTAATATTTATTGATACAATTTGAGAAATAAGAATAATTGATCTATGAAAGTTACACTCTTTATATAGTGAGAAAATGTAAACATGCTGAGGATTTTGTTAAAATAAATATGGCCCGAACGGACTGCAAACATCCGGGCTTATCGCGTATTTCTGATGAATTCGGTTCGAATGGACCGTGAACATCCGGACTTCACAACAAAATTTATCTCCTTTAAGTAGTTTTTAATTGAATAGAATAAATAAAATTTTGATTTTAATTGTTGACAAAAATTATGTTTATTCCAAAAGGATTTTATTATATGTACTTTTTTTCAGATATACACTTACTAAAAAAATATTTTAAATTAAAACTTTGTTAAACTTTTTTCATACAATAGAGCAATTAATTGAGCCTTTTTTACATAATTACATTATAATTGCGAAAATTTACTTATTTTGTGGCTAAAACTACGAAAACTATTATTTAAAAATAAAAAAAAGTAGGGAATAATTTGCAATTAAGTTACGTTTTTTTATCTGTGTTTAAACGGTCGTCAAGAAATTGAAAATTATATTATTTCATTTCTATGTATTTAAATTTATAACTTTATTTGGTTGCAAGTAATTTGAGAAAACACTATTACGATTTTTATTAAACTAAATGTTTTTTTGGGAAAAATTAAAGAATGCTGTATAAATCAGGGATACCCAACTCAAATAGTTTGGTGGGCTAAATAAAATTTAACTAAACTGAAGTTGCCACACATGTTGAAATAAAACAACAAATTATTTAAAGTATTTTATTATCGTACAACATTTAAAATATTTTTAATATTAATGGAAAATTTAGCCAGTATTTTCAAATGTTAAAAGTAATATGGACACAGTTAAAAGTGTCAGTTGGGCCACACGAAATTTTCAAAAGGGTCGCGGGCTGGACACTCCTAGTATAAACATTATTCATATTTTAATATTGTTTCTGTTCTGTTATAACTAAAAGATTTTAAATTGTCATATCTTTAATTAAGTTAAAAGAGTTAGAAATAAACTTGCTTGAGCATAGAATTTTTAAAATAGTAGAAAACATTTTAACATTCTTACTAATTAACAACGTAAAACTGTTTTTATATCTCTATACATGTTTATATAGACAACTTTACATATGTTTTTATAGGCTTTAGAAATTTAACTTAGAAAATTTTCAAGTTAATCTTATATACGCCCTTTTTACAATAATTAGTGAATACGTTTTTGTAAAGTTGTCAAAATTTTATTTTAATATCCAGAATTTGATTGAAAGATACACGAATAAAAATTTCTACTTGCTTTAAGTAACAACCTACTTAAATTTTGGATAAATAGAACAATCTTATTGAAATGACGTAAAAAAAATACATATTTTTTGAAATATGAGAGTATGTACATATTAATTTTAAGTATATTTTTACTAAATCTTATGATATTTTATACTAGTCTAAAATCTCAGTAAAAATTTTATCCGTGTATCTGTTATCTTACGTAAAATGTTTTTTTTAAGTAATGAAGGCACCATTTTGTTTACTATTTAATTACTTAATAAACCATTTTTTAAAAATTTATATATTTAATAATAAAATTTTAAATATTTTACTAATATATTAAGCAAATATGAAAATAACTTTTATTTAAGAAATTTTCCATCTTTGAAGTTCTATTTATACAAAATTCATATTTAAAACGTGAATATTTTGTTTATTTAATAAAAAATAGATGTTTGAAACAAAACATGTTTGATAAATTAGAAAAAAAAAACTAAAAATCACCCCAAAAAGCATATGTTTTGTTTATAAATATTGTAAAGGTAAATTGACTTTTTTATATGAATATTACACATAAAGATTAATTTTTTTTGAAATTAGATTTTTTATTTTGATGTCAAATATTTCGATACTTTTCATCGTCAGAAATTACAGTTAAATATATTAATTATTTGAAAAGTATATTGGTAATTTTATAATAAATACTTGATAATTAATATAAATTTTATAATTTGTTCACATTTTATTGATGATGAAAGTCTCATATCTTGACAAAATATTGACATTTATTTGATAAATTTATGATTTATTTTATCGAATAAAAATTCGCTTATTGTATAAAAGCTTTATTTAACTTGGTAAAAAGTGGATTTTTTCAAAGTTTAAAACTTATAATTCATGTCAATTTTTTTCTCTAATTTACGTTTTTTTATTTTTAATTAGATGATGCTTTAATTGACCTAAGTGCGAAATTGATGTCTTCCACGATTTTTCCGCCGAAGTCGCAAATCAAGCGGCAAAAGATGATCTATCATTGTAAGTTTGGCGAATTTGGTGTGATGGAAGGTCAGTTTACGGAGCCAAGTGGAGTGGCAGTGAATGCACAGAACGATATCATAGTCGCGGACACGAACAATCACCGGATCCAAATATTTGACAAAGAGGGCCGTTTCAAGTTTCAGTTTGGCGAGTGCGGTAAACGTGACGGTCAGCTTCTGTACCCGAACAGAGTGGCGGTTGTACGTCCATCCGGTGACATAATTGTAACCGAACGCTCGCCAACGCACCAGATTCAAATCTACAATCAATACGGACAATTTGTGCGCAAATTTGGCGCGAATATTTTGCAACATCCACGTGGCGTCACAGTTGACAACAAGGGCCGTATCGTGGTGGTCGAGTGTAAAGTGATGCGAGTGATCATTTTCGATCAGAACGGCACCGTGTTGCAGAAATTCGGCTGTTCTAAGCATCTGGAGTTTCCCAATGGCGTCGTGGTCAACGAAAAACAAGAGATCTTCATTAGCGATAATCGGGCGCATTGCGTCAAAGTGTTCAACTACGAGGGTACCTATTTGCGTCAAATTGGTGGCGAAGGTATTACCAATTATCCGATTGGCGTCGGCATCAACGCAGCTGGCGAAATTCTGATCGCCGACAACCACAATAATTTCAATTTGACGATTTTCACGCAAGACGGCCAACTGGTGTCCGCACTCGAAAGCAAAGTCAAACATGCGCAGTGCTTCGATGTCGCCCTGATGGACGACGGGTCCGTGGTATTGGCCAGCAAGGATTATCGGCTTTACATTTATCGTTACATTCAAGTGCCTCCGATCGGCATTTAATATAAGCAACGTTTTCATTTCCTTCTCTTTTCTACAAATAGTTTACACTTAGTTATATTTTTATTGTATTATTAGTTTTGTTTCTTATTTTTCGTTTTTAAGTTAGGTCTTTAGTTTTGTAACAATCATTCTTAAACAAAACGAAAGAATGAACTTAGAAATTGGAAGTGAATAATGCCCGCGAACAAATTCCGATTTCAATGCTATGTATATCTATGTTCATGTTTAAATGAAAATCTCATTTGTTTTTCCCATAAGATGAGGTATTATTATTAGTGACAGGACCGTTTTTCAAGGATTCTTTTCTAAATATTCAAAGTATATGACTGTTTGTAACGATCTCTGAAGAAACGGGCCCGGGTGTTTTGTGCAAAGCTCTATTTTTTACACGTTATTACTCATTTTTAATTCTAAAAGCTTATGCACATTAATATTCGAACTCGTTTTTTATTGTTTTTACTTTTTTTAAGTTATTACTATTATTATTATTATTATTATTACTATTATTATTATTTGTATTTGTATTTAACTAATGAAACTTGAAGATTTCGTTGGGACCTGGTTTTTTTAAGTTGACTTATGTTTTGTCTTTAAGCTGTCAGGCAAGTTGAATTCATTTATCAAGAAATGCCTTCAAGTTTAAAATTCCAGTCAATATTTGTTTTTTTTTTTAATTTTATTTTGCATACAATATGCCTTTAGAATATGCAAAAAGGATTCTTTAAAAATTATCATTGTTATTTTTTATCGGTTTTTTTTTCTATTCAAAATCTATTCTGAGTTTAAATCCTTTTTTTGTGAGGAGAATTGTGTGCAAAATTTCGCTTTAATGTTTTTCAGTTATTTAGTTAATTAAGATGTGTATTTAAGTTCGGTTTTTTTAGCATTAAGGACATTTAAAATAATCGGAACTGTGTGACATTATTGAATGAATGGGAATTGGAAAAATAAGTATTACTCGTTTACGAACAAATTGAGGGAAATCTTTTTGTGATCCTTTTACGATTCTTAATTTAAGAGAGTGAAGACCAACAATTTATATATTAACCATATTGAAATTCCTAATTTTTTACGACTTTTTTTAAAATTTGTTTTTGTTGGAATATTATAATTATTTACAATGTTAAATTTGACAAAGTGCATGCAATAAAAGCCCATCATTTTTTTATTGGTGACAACTTTATTAAATTAGTAATTAAATCGTATTTTTTTACTAGTTTTAGTTGATTATTATTACTATTAAATAGCATAATAAATAATTGTTAGTTAACTTTTTTGCAGTAACACGTTTTTTTTTATAAATTTAGATCTCATTCACGTAAAATTATTTTCTCTTTGAAGTAAAAAAGTATTATTCTTTTTTATTTTTTTGACTGAAAACATTACATTTTGGCAATAGTTATTTTTCATTATTACAATTATTTTTAACATATATCAAAAAAAAAACAAATTTGTTATTACTTTTTTTTAAATTTGAAATTTTCATACTATTTTTATACTGCATTTTTCTGTTTGATGATTTGTTCTTATTTTTTATTTTGATAAACTATTATTTTAATTTGTTGTAAACATTGCTTTATATAAGTAATTGATAATAACAATTTTTTTGCAATTAAATGTTTTGCATTTTTGATCCTTCGGCAAAATATAATTTTTTTTAGTGCATTCATTTTATAAATTCGTAAGTATCATAGAATATTTATTCAAAAAAAAATAATTGAATTAATGTTTGCTTTTTTCTATAAAAATTTAGATGTTGGTTTCTTGCATGCATTGTTTGTAGTTAGAAAAATGTTCAATAAGTATTTTCATGAACACAGGAGTGTGCGTCTAAATCAAGAGTCGTGTAAAGGATCGTAAAACGTCATTTGTTTCCTTGATAAGTATGAGTTTTATTTAGTTTTTCCTGTTTGCTTTTATTAATCAGCAAAAATATTGAGGCATTTCTTGGTAAAATTCAATTACGTCTCTTTCTTTACTTTCATGTCAATTACTCTAGGGAACACTGTGTAAATAGTTTTTCTAATTTGGAAAAGTTTTTTCTCTGCTCTTTCTTTTTTAATGAGTTTCATTCATACATTTCTAATTTCATACATTTCGCTCTAAGAAAGAAAAAAAAACTTAGAGAAAAGTCTGGAAAGTATAATAATTATAAAAATTCAATGTGAATCATTTCAATATTTCCAAGTTTTTTTTCTTGGGGGAAGTTATAAAATAGACAACACTGAAAGTAAATTATATAACACTTTGTACATTCTCTATCATAGGTATATTGATATTGTTTTTTTCTTGTTTTTACTATTTTTTTAATTGTTGTATTTATCGATCATGTATTATTTTGTTATTAGTATGAAAAAGGTCCTATCTCGAACTTAAAAAAAGCACCTTAAGAAAAAAAGGGAAAAAACTTGACTGTGATTTTTAGAAATGCCTTTTCCTATTTTGAGTTATTTATACTTTTTGTTTTTTGCCGATCAAAAAAGCTTATATATGCGAATCGATTGAGGCACAAAGTACTATTCATTTAGCTAACACATGTATGGTACAAATATTTTCATGTTTTTCTTTAAATCTGTTAAATCACAACACACGATAAGTGCATGAAGATGTTCTATTTATTATTTTAAATTTTGTTTTGTGGCTGGAAGATGAGGACCAAAAAATTGTTATAATTCAATTTAAGGCTTTCCTTTTCTCACTTAAAGTCTCTTTTTATAATGTTAAAAAAATATAAGTTATTTATTCTTCATTTCCCCATTTGAAAAAGCCACACAATGTTTTCTTATTCGAATATAAAAGAATATTTTCAATTCTAGTCAAAATTTTTTATAATTTTAAATTGAATAATTTGTGTACATATTTTTTATTTAGTCTCTCTGTGTTACTTTTTTGTTATGTCTTTTTTTAGAATTAAGCTATCAGTTTTTCATACAATTCGTTCCTTATATACACACACCCAATATTCCATTATTTTTTTCTTTTGAAAGAACAACTGAAACAGTTCACATGAAGATAATATGTACATGTGAAAAATTGAAACATATCTTAATAATAATAATAATTGGCAAAATAAATCTCTATGTGAACAAAATTACTCATAATACTTAATTTTCGGCTTTTTGAGAAATATTATTTATATTTTTTTAATATTTTTTAAGGAAGTAGTAATTCGTTTTGTCATTTAGTTTATATTAGTGTTATAAGTTTTAAAAGCATTTTTCTTACACAGTCAATTCAATATAATAAAGATACAGTTGTCGAAAAAAAGCATAAAGTGGAAATATATCGTTATTATTATTTTTTATGTAATTTGCATTAAAATTAAGACTGAGTTAAAATTTCCAAGTTTTTTTTTTCATATCATATAAATTTTATATTTGTAATTTGTGTGTAATTTATTTGAAATATTGAGTTTATAAAGACTTTATAAAGGCCGTTTTTTCGTTTTTTAAAATTAAAGCTCATGACAACGAAATAACATGTTAATTATTCACAATTAAAATGAAAAAACCCCTCGAAAAATTTTTCATTGTTGAATGTTCTTCTTTTTTTTTTAATTAATGAAAAGGCCCACATTATTTTATTAAATGAGCACCGAATTTTTCGCAGGAGAAGACAATAACATTAAAATTTTTAAAGAATTTAATTAATTTTTTTAACACTCAAATTGTTATTGTCTTTTTAAAAGATTGTTTTGTTGTCGACGTATGAGAAAAAGGTAACATGTAACTTTGTACAAAAATAATTTCGCTTTTTTATCAGTATGTGTTTTTCCGATAATCAAAGTTTTGTTTGTAAGATTTGTTGAACTGAGTAGTATATGCCATTTTATTATTTGACGTACTACCAATGTTGTTTTCAAATTTGTAAGAAATTAATATTTTTTATACTGTGTAAGTTAAATTTGTGGGATTTCTCATTATTAATTTTTCATATAATTTTTTTACGCACATTCTTAATTTATACAAAAATCTGTCTTTAGAAATTCTTCTCTTTTTTTAAAAAAAAAAAGAAACAAGAACGATTGATTTCATTATTTTATAATTTTTATGAATAAAGAAATATGTTGTGAAGTTTTTAAATATAGAATAAACCAGTAGCTTTTTTAAATTTGTGATCAGGCTGGTAAACTTTTTCTTGCGTCATTTTTCGTAAAATCCCTAAAGAGTGAAATTTCGCAAAGCGGTGAATATCAACTATCGGAATGCAAAAGACGGCATTAGAATATTTTGAACCGGATCCGTTGTATCGACCGTCGCTTTTAGACAAATATTGGGGTCACACGTTTTGCGGCTTTTTAGGATTCGTTTCGGTTTGTTTTCAAAATTGGTGCACAAAACGTCCTTTCTTAAGCGGTTTATTGACGCATTTATCTTTTGCTGATTTACATTAAATCGATTAAAATATCATTAGGAATTCCTAAACATTGTCTGGCCATTGTGGCCGGAGTGGCTGTTGGTCATGGACTAACTGTTTGGAAAAAGATCCGAGAAGACGAACGTGATGCTGTATTAAGACATTATATTTCTTTGCATCCAGAAGATTTTGAAATGCCTGGTAATTTTTAACTGCACAGAGAAACTGTTGAAGTCCGCGCTTTTGGAAAATTCTATACACAAGTCAATTTAAATACATTCCACTAAATCTAAATTTAAAGAAAAGTTTACTTTTAAACAATTTTTTTTACACTCCTGTGTACTAAAACAGAAAGAGGCTTTTTTGATTTTTTTAATTGTAAATTTATTTTGTTATAATTATATTCGTTGTTGATTTACTATTACTAAACAAAATGGCAATTGTAAATCAATGTTAGTATTATGGACCTATTATATCAGAACTGCTTATTAAATAAATATGCTTCTCGATTGAATTAAATGAAAAATTCAAATCCCCGAAACCATTATAAAACACTTAATCAAAACTGCTCATTAGAAATTGCTAATTGGAAGCATACATTTATAATGGGTTTTTCAATAACAACTTTTTTTGATTTTATGTACGGGATAAATTAATTGTGCTTGTAATATCGACGTACGTGTTACATATAATAATAATAAACATGGCCGTTAAGAGCTTGCTTAAATTCAACTCAATGCAAATTCAATTAAAAAAAAAAACTAATGGCGTTGAGTTGATTGGGGTAGTTAAGTAGAAATTTTACTCACGTTGTGTGACAACAATGCTTCAGTACCAAATGTAATGACTACTGATAAGAAAAAAAGATATATAGCTGATCAAAAAGGCATTATCGATTTTAACTAATAAGTTTATTTCTATACAATATAATTAACACTATGTCATCCGGTAGCCTCACTTTGATGCCATGCGAAAACTACACTAGGAAACAAAATTGAACTTTTTTATTACCTCAAACAAACATATTTTTTGAAAGTTTAATTAAGTGTATAAAAAAATGAACAATTTTTGAATTTTTACTGGCCAATTTTTTGGAATGGGGCAAAACGTGTTTTTCCAATATAAAAATTTTTTTCTGACTAATAAATTGGTAAAATGACTTAAAAAGTTGCTTAAAAAATTCGTCAACTATTGTTAATGTTTGAACAAAATTTCGTTTAAATCCAATGCATGGGGCCTTAGATATGATATTTTAAAGTTTAAAAAAGAGCTAAAAATCGCATTTTTTACCATTTTTAAAAATTTATTTTTTATTTTTCAAAAAAACTAAAAATGCCTGCAGAAAACTAACTACCCTGACATAAAATTCTTGAGTTTTTTTTCAATTTTCTAAACTGGCCTGTATAAACAGTTGGACGATTTTTACTCAAGCACAAGCCAGAGGTCTCTAAAGTGCTTTTATAAAGTGACTACAATCAGTTTTTGTCATTTTTTCAATTTGTTCATTTAAAAAAGTTGGCTCTTAATTAGTTCTTAATTAAGACATGTTATAATTTTTTCAGCGTTGTTTGGGTTTGTCATTTGTTGAGTCGTATAATTTTTTTAGTGTATTTGATGTTTTTGAATTTTTTTTTATGATAGAAGCAATGTTTAATTTTTCATTTATTTTAAGAATATAAAATGTTATAAATGATGTCAATAGAATAAATGTGTAATTTTAATTTCATTATGCTGAAATAGTGAAAAATTTATTTAAATGATCGTTTTGATTATAATGTTTGTTTAAAAGAAACCTTAGAACATAACAGTTTCACTGAATGGTGTTCGATATTTAATTTCATAAATTAATCTTGATTTTACAGAACGGAAGAAACTAGCTGATATATTTGAGCCATGGAATCCAGTTCGTTGAGTTATTTGCTTGAGGATTTTCATTTAGTTATAATTAATAAAAAAGAGAAACCAATGATTTTTTGGAAAATAGTGCTTAGCTTATTTAATGTTTTCTTCTGAAACAAGGAAACATCACTAAAGCTTGTTTGGATTGTTTTATGTTTACAAAGAATTTACTTATTTTGAATAAATGTTTGACATGGTACATTTGTTGTGAAAACTTTTTTTAAATCCTAAAATGTTTCATAAATATTAGAGAAAGTCTACAGTATCGAATATTCTTAAAAAATGAACCTTTTAGTGCTTCATTTGTATACTTCACTAGCTTTATTGGATAAATAGTTATAAAGATTTTAAATATTAATTTATTTCAAATGTATTGGAATAATGTTTAAACAAAGTACAACAGCAATCATCCGTTCATTACTTTTGTCGATATTGCTGCGAGTTTTCTTTTTTATCCGTCACAGTGAATTCACTGTGACTTCTTGTGGTTTATAGGGTAATAATTTTTATGTGTATAAATATATTCACTTTCACAATAAATTTATATACAGTCCTATAACACGGCTTCCATATAATGCTGAGCTGAAATTGCGACAGCCCTCCTATAACTTGGTACTCTTATAACGCGGTTTCCATTCAACAACGTCCTATCAGATATTTCCGTGTACCCATCAAATGATTTTAGATGGATATTTTTGTATAAACATTTAAGCTTATAGCCGTTTACGACATTGATTTTAGTCATCTCAGAACTCTTTCACAGAAAGTTTTGTTGGTGACCACTTCTTTTTAAAATTTTGTTGTTTGTACCTATCACAAATGCATTTTAAACGAAAATATGAAACACAAATGTGTACCAATTCGTAATTTACAAGATATAAAAAAAGGGCTAAATTTAGCTAAAGAATTAGAGCTTCGTTTCATTTAAATTGATCTTTCAATTGTGCACAGATCAAAGTTTAAAAAAAAATTGAGAAATTGCGAGGAAGTGTTAAAAAATTGCATACTTTTCCAAAGCCTTTTCTTTTTTTGTTGAATTTTTTTTTAGTTTAGTTATTTCATTTTTTTATCACAGATTTTTTTTATGAACTCCGATTTAATAAAAATAATTTATCTTATTTTTTTATTTATTGGTTTCCATATAACGTGGTATGAATAATGTGGTTTGTACTATTCTGAGTTTTTTATAGCACGGTTTCCGTACAACCCGGTACGCACTCACCGCGTTATAGGAGGGTTGACTGTATATATGTATAATATACCCGTTTGACCAATTATGTTGTGATAATATAATCACAACATCGCAAACCTTAACATAAATTTTGTAACAAATGTTAAATTTATATAACAGCAACGTTACGGTAATATTGTGATAACATGTGAAGTTGACGCACTTTGTTCATGTTACAGTAACATTACAAAAATAATATTACAGTAACATTGTGGAAAAATATTATAGTAACATTACAAAAAAACATTACACTAATATTGCGAAAAAAATATTACAGTAAAGTGTATTATATTAAAGCGTATATTATTTGATATTTTTCATAAATGTACTTAAATTATATCTGTTGCAATATTTTATATTAATTTTTTAAAATTTTTTTGTAGAATTTTATTAAAATTCAACTTTAAAACAAATTCAGAAATTACGGAATTTTAGTTGTAAAAAATTCAGTGTTCATAATCTAATAAAATTATATTTTTTATAAAAAAAACTGGTTGATAACTTACTTCTATTCTTTAAACAAATAAGTGAATAAACTAATACCAAGTATTTTAACAAATTCACTTTTTAAAACATAATGCTATTAGTTACAGTTAATTACTAAATTACTGGAAAAGTTCGTGTTACAGCAAAGAAATATTTCAAGAGGAAAATAATGAAAATTGCGTTTCACTGTGAATTAAACTATATTCTAAAATTTCATATCATTCAATAATGAAACAAATTATATTTTTTATTAAATTTCTATTGTTTTATACACTCATAGGACATTAAAAAACGATTAAAATAATCAGGTTTCAAATAACTTTTTATAAATTTGTGAAAATTTCAAATTTCTGCTATATAACGGTAGCATAATATCTGCGATATTAATATTATTATATACTATTAATATAATTTTAGTGATATAA
>AGDA01008411.1:0-35887 GCA_000281935.1 Mengenilla moldrzyki | reverse complement strand
TAAAAAAGAAATATGTTTAAAATAACTATAATTTTACTGAATTTATTCAAATTCAATAGAATTTTTTTTGTAAATTTTAAGGAAAACGTTTTGTTGTCTTTATTTTTAAGAGAATTTTTTCTCAGTGTATGTTTTTAGCATCACTATAGAAGGTTCTGCAAAAGAACCACTTTTGGTTGAGCTTATACCAACATAAAAATGCAGAGAATTTAGAAAAATTTTCTCTGTGTTGATTTGGATATTCCGTGTTATCGATTTCCTAGAATTTAAAATTCTGTTGCGTTTTTTAAACGTTTTTGATATTTTCTTTTTAAATATACACAATAACCGCTGTATATGTAATATACGTTTTTTTTTCGTTTTGTATCCCGTTTAAGCCTTTGTGATTACTTGTAGTTATATTTCATGCTTAATAATTTTCATTTTTTTTCCCTTCAAATAATTATTTTTTCCTTTTTTTTATTCTTAAAAAAAAGTGTAAAAAAATAATAGATTTTTTTCAAAATTTAAGTCATATTTACAATGTTTGACAAATTTTACACGGGAAAGGTATATGATTTAGTTGTCAATGCTTAGGAATTTTCATTTACGTCTTCTAATAGAGACATCCTTTGTCAGAAAAAAAAAGTGTTCATTCTCAATAAAGCAAACAGTTTAAGTTCATATAAAACGTTTCAGACAAAAAATAACACAAATTCCACTATGATTTATCCGATTTTTCGATAAATTTGATACAAATTAAATTTAAAATCTTAAAAAAGCTTTTAGAAATATTAATTCAACTTGAAATGTAGGACAAGCCTCTATATAAAACTTCAATTGAATTTCAATTAGAAATTTTAACACTTTGCCGACCGATAGTATATTATCGGCGTTTGGTCACTAACGTTTAACAACCGTTCTTGGGGTTAGATAACAATAACCTATTAAACGGTAACAATGTCAATAAACAATTACCATTTATAAAATCATTTATATTTTATTATTGATGAGAAAATAGAACACGTTTTCTTTTTGCTTGCTTTCAAAAAACTCTCTTTATTTCAAAGTTTACCGAATATAAAGGGTCCAGGTAAAGTCATTTATACACAAAAAATAAAATAAAAATGTAACATTAATTTCCCATTGGAATGTTGCTAGTCTAATTAGTTCTCGGAATCCATTTAGTTAATTGCTTTTCTCCGGAACAATTATTAATATTAAGGTACATTTCTCAGTTGCCTTAAGTGTGTTACTTCGTAAACTCTTAGATTTTCACACTGTTTTAAAAAGTTTCATTGGGCTAATTTTTCCAATAATTTGCTGCTAAGTGGCCAGTCAGACGTACGAATCCAGTTAAACCTCTACCGAACGGCAAATTGTTAAAAAAAAAACAAACAAATCACGTGAAATTTAGTTATTTCTCAATTTGTTGAGTTTATTTGGTTTGTTTTGAAGTAAAACACAAATTACTTATTAATTCACAAAAGAATATATTGAAATTTTCAAGACGGAAAACGAATGTAAATAAATTTTACTTAAATCAATTTTACAAAAATCGACCACTTTTTTTCCAATATTAATTTCTATACAGATTGTAATGATGCAAAATAATTACATAAACTTTTTATTCAATTTAAAATCGGATTAAACACACGTGTAAAAAAATAGTTGTATTTTTTGAAAAAGGATTTTAAAATTACATTCTTTGAATTTCATAGGACCGAGAAGAATAATGTACGATGCAAACCAAATGTAGAGTTTGTAATAAGGATATTATAGTGAAAAATTAAATTGACCAGTGATCGAGTTTGCGCTTTAAGTTGTATTTTAAATATTTTTTCAGCAATTTTCAAAACGATTATACTAATCAACAAATTTAAACTTTGAAAAATACCCCTCAACAGTTTTATAATTTTCTATTAGACATTGGTCTGCAAACACTTAAAATGAAAATGAAAATTTTCTGTATCCTGTAGTTTTTTTTAGGGGGGGGGGAGGGTAAAATGTATTTTTAAAGTTACAAAAATCATTAGGAAAAATCATCAAAACTATGACATTACAATTCTACAGGAAATTGAAAAAAGTCTTCGACAATGTACCCACAAAATTTCAAATCAATAGCTCAAACAGATCTTGAGTTATTCTCAAATATGTTCGAAAAAAACGCCAAAAAAAATGTTTCTTAGCAAAATTTTTTTGTCTTTATTTTATTTTTTAAATAAGCACGTTATGGCGTTAAAATTATTTTTCCTAAAAAGTATATCTGTCCGTGAACATCCGTAAAAAAATTTTTTTATATTGAAAATAGTTAGTGCAAGAAGATTTTTTAAAATTTGTACTTCGATTTCCAATTTCCTCATAACGAAAAAAACAACGTTCTGCGCCGCACTGTGTTGCCAGATTACTTTTTAATGCAGGTATTTTTTAGTTAAAGTTTTTCAAACTTTTAAGAAACAGCATTTAAAATAAAGTTTTTCACTTATTATTTGGTATTTTTTTATACCCGATTCTTCTGAATCTTTACACTTTCTCCTTATAAATGTAAACAGTTTAAAGTTAAGAAATATTAGAAGTAATATATATAAGAAAATATGATGTTTTCCTGGCGATGTTATATTAACGAATACGAGAAATAAAACCAAAATAAGATCGACAACAATTAAAATAGAAACATAAGTAATGATTGGATTCAAATTCATTAAAAACGTCTTTTTGACGATTTTAAAAACAATAAAATTTAATTCAATTTTTGATCCTATTAAAAACCAAGTACCTGTTCATACGGAGATACATTACATAACAGATGCTTAAGATGAAATGTTACAGTACTGGAAGAAAGGGAACACCATGTTTTCGACTTACTGTGAATAAAAGCAAGTTTATTTTTTATAAAATTTTGCAGTTTTTACTGATAGAATCTGATTTGATTAAAATGGTTTATTATTTTTACGAATGAAAATGGGGTCACACATCACACATATATCTTTAGGGGGAGGGGGGCATGAGTAAAAAAGGTTGAGAAACACTGATCTAGACGTTAGCTATTTAAAAAGTAAAGAAAAGAAGAATAAGAATCGTCGATGTTTAAAAAAAAAAGAAAAATAAAATTCAAAGATGTGATTAAAAATTATATAAAAAAGTTAATTTTTGTAGTTTTTTGTGAGTGACATATGTTAACAATATTGAAAAATCATGTTTTTATAATAAAACAAACAATTTTCACATAAAAGCGAATATTTAGTATAAATGATGTATAAAAATTATATAACACGATTGATTGCCATAAAAATTTAGTATAACAATGAAGAATGCTTTTTCTCTATTATCACGTTGTATCTTTTTTTTTAAAATT
Source organism: Mengenilla moldrzyki (assembly GCA_000281935.1). Taxonomy (NCBI): domain Eukaryota; kingdom Metazoa; phylum Arthropoda; class Insecta; order Strepsiptera; family Mengenillidae; genus Mengenilla; species Mengenilla moldrzyki. The sequence continues at coordinate 32,553 of AGDA01008411.1, read as the reverse complement.
TTAAGTCGATATATTTATAATATACATTTATAAAACTTCAAAAAATATATGATAATAAAATTAATGTTCTAATATAAATGAACAGTATTCCGTACACAAGGAGTGAAGCTGGCCCGCAGGGCGGATCCGGTTCTCTTGCCTACTTTAATCGGCCCGATGAAAGATTTTATATGTAATTTTTTACCGTTAAGATGCAAATAAATAGTAAAATAAAATGTTTCGTTAGAAAATGTATTTAATGATCATTAATTTAATATAATAAATCATATTTCTTTAAAAATTGACATATTTTATTAGGGACAAGTTGTTTGCATGTACACTCAAGGAAGACAATTTATTATTATTATTATTATCTATAATTAACTGTCAATTTTACTGATTCAAATCCTTTAAAATGTTACTTATAGTGTTTTTGTCAAAAAAATATGGGGAAGAGAACAAACTCAACAAAAAAATATTTGCGTGTATATAGCGTTCGCAGTAAAATTTTCCATTCCGCGAGAGACTGAAAATTCCATTTTGGCCTGCTCTTAAAAGTATTCGTCTACCCCTGCCATACAGAAACTTTTGTTTTCAAGCCACACTGAAAATGCTTTTTTAACAATTTTTAAGACTATTATCGTAAAATAAAAGTTTTTCTGTATGTACCTTTCGTATAGACAATGTCCCAATATAGAATCATTTATATGATCAGTCATACGATGTTTTTATGACAATAAGTGTCATACTGAAGAATGGAAAAATAAAACTGAAGTAATATCAATAGCAATCAAAATAGAAATATGAGTAATGATCGGATTCTAACTCATTAAAAACATTTTTTGACGATTTTAAAACAACCGTTTTAATCATCTTACGACCGTTGTAAAAACAAAGTAACTATACAGGATTATCATTCAACATTATTTATCTATGTTTTTTTTTTTTTTAGTTCCACTGAACAAAATTCGATGGAACTTTCATTATACTGAAACATATAAAAACATAGAATGGATTTCACACTTCTTCTCCTTTAAAAAATGCCTGATACAAAGCGATTACAACCCACGTTTAAAATAACAGGTAAATCTAATGCACAGAAAAATTGGTCACCTCTAGTTTGGTACATAATTTAAACAAATCTTAACTTATTTTAAACACTAAAAACTTTTAATGAAAATTTTGAACTTTAATTATTTTTTTTTAGATATTATATTCCATAATTTTTACACTTTATTAAAAAGGGGACAAACTTTTTAGCAATTTTCGGCTCCTTTAAAATAATTTTTGAATTATTTAAGCAAAGTATCTAAAATTTGTGATATAAATTTAACATATTCCTTCTAACATCTGTACAAGTTTAAAAAATAGCGTTAATCGATACTGCTTTATGGCTTTTTAATGTGAAAATTATATTTTGTCCTAGTCTAAAAATGTAAAAACTGAACATTTTCATTTTAAATTTGATAACGTGAACTGAAATCAAATAGACAAACAGACAAATACAAGCCAGTTGTTTCGTTTGTAACTAATGTAATCATTTGAATTCAATAGTGATTCTCACAAACTAATAAGTAAAAAATATGGTGACTTTAAAAAAAAGTAAATAACAGAAATATTTTTAAAATTATTCTATTAACTTATTGAAAAAATGACCAACAATTTTCGTCCAAAAAATATTCAGATATAAAAATAATAATAATTATATTAGTTGCAAAACTGATTTTTTACATAACTTTCCCACCAATTTTAAAATTTTTGTTCATACTAGTTCACAGATACTTGAGCTGGCGACCCAAATTTTTAATGTTAATTAGCTTTTTTAAGAATGACATTTTTTACTTTAAAAAATCATAGGCAAAAATCTAACAATGTTGAAGGCTTAAAAGTTCTCATAGCACGTGCAAAAAATTATAATGAAATTATAATCTAAGTTTTAAATCGTTTGCTCTTTTTATACCTTAAAAGTTATTAAAAAAATATAAAAAGCCCTGTAAAATTTAAGATTTTTTAAAATTTTTAAACGTTTTATTGGAAAACAATTTTAAACAATTGCTCATACATAAAACCAAGAAACTTAAAACATAAGTCTACTATAATCATCTATCATTACTATAAGAGTTTCAAGATTGTACATTGCAGCTTAATTTTTTTTTAAATTAAAAAACATTTTTACATAACTCATGAAAAACTTAAGAGACACATCTAATGTGAAGTTTTTAAAAAATCGATTTTATTTTATTTTATTTTTTTTTGAAAATTTGATAGGTAATTCTTTTAAAAATAGCATTTTAAAATTATAAATCGATATCTCAAATTGTTTTTATGTTTTAGTCATTTAAAGAATAGCAGTTCGGCAGTTAGATAGTTCATTTCATTTTTAAACGAGTTTTTCAAAAAACAGCATTTTCAAATTTTTGCTGCAGTGATTATTCGGAAATAAATGATCAGATCACTAGCATTTTTTTTGAGCATTCTGTATATAATTCTTCATATAATGATCAATCAGTTTGTTGATCTGTTCAAAAATCTAAAAATTGGCAGCCGAAAAACGATTAAATTTTTGAGTAAAATTCAACTTAAAAAAAAGCCGTCATTTTGTCAATTTTTGATTTTTTTCGACTGTAAGTCATTGTACGGACAATATCTTTTAGTTTAACAATTTTTTTTCATCCACGAAGAAAACTGGAATCTCTGCAGCAATGGAGGACTATTTTTTAGCGGTGTCGAAAATCGAATGGAGCTCGAAAAAATATTCAATTTTTTTTTATTCAAAAATTTTACTGTGAAATAGAATAAATATACTCTTAAAATTTTTAAATATTTGTGATACAGTAGTTTCTTTTAAAGAAATTCCAAAAAATCGCTCGTTTTTAAGCTATCACATTGGGTGCCCCCTTAACTGGCTTTGAAAATTTTAGTTCTCACTTTACAGTTTCTGTTAACAAATCTTAAAACTTGTTTAAAGTGCTTTACATTACTGACGTAATAGTAACGTCAACTAACAAAAATTATGAGTGCAGTACTTTTAGCCTAACTAAATTTTAATCGAAACAATTGGTTATCAAAAATTCAACCGTATTTGATAAAACTTTAACAAAAATTATAATATGCAATATTTTCATCAGCTTTTGGAAAATAATTTCATATCTCAAAACAAAAATTAAGTCTCAGTTTAATTTCGATAAAATCGAGAAATACAGTCATCGTAATAAATGTACTAAAAAATTATACGCTAGTAATAATACAGCAAAGAAAAATTATCATAATCCGTAGCACTAAAATAAAAATAGTTTTAGTACATTACTTTGCGGTGCTATCAAAATAAGCTATTAGAATTTTGGAAAAATACAGACTACGTATTTTCTCTCAGCAAAGTTTAGCACAATATACAACACCGAAAAATCATGCAGGTTATTTATATATATAAATTACACTAAGAAACAAAATAGCAATTTTTTACTGGGTTCTAAATTTCGGGTTTTAAAATTATTTTTTTAGAAATGAAAAAAATCTTAAAAATATAATAGTAATGTTTCATGAATAGTGTATAGCGTAAGGATGCATAAATCTTTTTAATTGAACTTCAGACAAATATTTCATATTAATTTCTCAATTTTTTATATTTAAAAAACAATAGATGGCAACGTTTTTTTGAATAATTTTTTCTTAAGATTTATTAATTAAAACTATAAGATGTGCGTTTCTGATTTTTTTTAATTTGAATTTATATTTGATTCCGGTTTGATATTTTCAATTATTGTTGCCTTTAAATAAAAAACTTACCAACTTGACCAAACTTTAATCCATGTCAAAAAAAAAATTTAAAAAAGTCAGATTTCATTGAAGTTTTGATGGCACATTTCGTGTTAGCGGATACAATTGTATTAAAAATTGCTTTGTTAAAAGCAATGGAGTAACGAATTTAGCACGCGTCCAGGGCACAATGTATTTTTAACACCCCCGTAATTGGAAACCATCTATTATACATAAAATATTCCCTTTTGATGACCCCTTGCCCCATCATTACGCTAATCGTTATAGGAGTTCAAAAATATATATTTACGCATACTATTTATACATAGAAAACTGATTAAAACTAAATTATTTAAAACTGTTTTATAATTGCCCTAAAGCTGTTTAAAACGGTATAATACAATTTTGTATTTCTAATGACTTTAAATTGAAATTAAAAAAAAGACAAACATTAGATAAACGTTTTATTGACATTTTTTCTCAATTCATAACTTACATTAAATAAACATTTAAAAAAAATCAGTTTTAAATATATATAAAAAAATAATGCGATTTAATATGAATGGTATTTTTCATTCAAATGCCTAATTATGATTTATCAATTGTAATTACTTATTCCAAACTCAGTTATTTTTTAAATCATGATATTTATAAGACGTGTTTATAAATAAAATGAGACTCTAATTACAAAATTTAATTATATTTAATTTTAATATAAAAAAATATAAGGTTAATTTAATTTTTTAAAATTTAAATAGATTTTTAAATGAATTTAACGAGATTACCCTATTTCTTTTTGACATAAAAAAGTTTCGAGATAAAAAAAACACTTTTTATCCTTTTTCTAAATATTGACTTATTACTTCTGAAAAACTTTTTATATTTTTATTATTCACAAGGCACTAGTATATATGGATAAATTTAAAGTTTCCTAGTGTAATAAATAAAAAGCTTTGGTTAGTTCCCATATCCATTATCGAAGTGAAAAAAAGCAATCAATGAGTTAAAATATACAACATACCGTAATCGCCACGATTCATTGATATACGATTAAAATTAGAAGCATTAGCAGTGCGACCAAATTGATTACCTCTAATTGTTGGTGGAATCATTTGTGGAATCAGTGCTGGATGGGGTCCACAGCTGTAATCATATAATAAAAAATAAAGATATCATTAAATTTCGAACTTATTTAATTAACATTTTCGGCCATCTTAAAAAAGGTTAAAATTAAAAATTAAAAAAGTTAATTAAATTTCAAGGCAAACTTTACAAAAATCTTATTAGTAAAAAAGTTTCTTAAACACTCGAAAACGTTTGATTCAACAAAATTTTGTTACATAAACTGAATATTATACAACCGTGATAAGTTTTAATTTATTAAATTCTGTATAAACGAAACTCAATTGTAAAATTGAAAAGATAATTAAGCTGCCAAAAACATTATAAAAAAGCCGAAATTTAGTCTGCAAAAAAAAACAACTCACCCTCCGCGAACAAGCATCATTTGCATCATTCGCCGTTCTCGAGCTCGTAACATTTCCTCTTTTTTCTTTTTATCAGATGGTGGTTTCGCTAATGACACTTCGATCTTTGTGTTTCCGATTTCTTTCCCGTCCAAATTTCGCATTGCCTATTATATTTTATTAAAAAACAAACTGTATACAGTGAATATACTCATCGAACAAGCCTACAAATCTCAAAATAAAGTATATTTCAGTCATATTTACCACTAAATATGTTAATTTTGTGATAAAACTGATTAAGAAAGATTTAAGCTACTTTTAATTTTATAAATATGAGAAAATCCTCTTTTTTCGGCTCAATTTTTTATATCTTAAATCTTAAATTTTACCATTAAAATTTAAGAAATAATTTTTTTTCATAGTTATACATGCATATATAGAAGCATAGAAGTGCAAAATTCCTTAATCTAAATATGGATATGGTCTTTAGCGCTGTAAGGATTCGAATTCAAATAACACTGAGTACCTCAGGACTGTGGGGCTTTTGAGCGCGTCAGCGGCTGGCGGATAGCCCAACGTTCCATTAAGACAGCCTCGAATAAGCAAATAAGAGGCCGTGAACCAACCCCCTTTCTTAATTTCCAGCCTAAGGTGTAAAGCGACCCGTGCCGATTGGCTGATTTCTATTCGGAGTAAGCGATGAAGACAACGAAACCTCTAGGATATCAAGCCACTCCCTAGAGTAAGAGCCTTACGACATTATTACCAGGTCACTGACGATGCGGACCATACACTTACCCGGTGACTATCAGATCCATATTAATCTAAATAAAATGGAAGCAGTTGACCAATCAAACCTCCATGTAAAAAGAAACTTCTTAGGAAACTTTCCTGGAAAGGAAGCAATGCTTTTCGGCGTTCAGTGCAGGAAAGTCGTAAATAAAAAAGTAGCCAACGCTCTCTAAAGGGAAAAAAATAGACTCTTAAAGCAGCGGTAACATAAGTAGCTTAAGATGGATAGGGGAAGAATAAACTTCAAGCTACAGCATCCAGGCTTCTTCTTTCTCATGACTACGTCATATGGTAAGAAAGACTTTTAAAAGTATTCTCTTGTCGGAAAAAAGCAGCAGCTTCTCAATTAACATTCCCACGGTGCGCATTTGGTGAGACCCAGTACTGAAGAGATCTACAGTCAAGTCGCTGTGGTGAGGTTGTGAAAGCAATGCTCAGAGACTGTCTGAGCAGCTTTTCTTAATCTTACAAATGCCCATCCTGGAACAAGAAGATCCCGGGCGGGCTATTGTTAAGAAACACAATTGGGCTTTTGCTTGTATTTATTAAACACATGTAATTGCTTCATTGAGCCATCAGCTTACTAAAAGTACAATAAGCTATACGATTGCAGTGCTTGGGTGCTAACCCTGCCAAGAAAACATGGTTTATTATTATTATTAACTCAGAACACTAAGATCAATCATCGTTAGTTGAACGAATGTACAACTAAGTTTGAACTACACACAACAAAAATTAAGGTTATACATTTAATTGCAATTATGCTACTTATATCACTTATACTCCCACTTTCGTAGAAAATTTATTAAATTTAACTAAGCAAAACCTATAAAAAAGTTTTTAAATACAAAAAAACAAATTAAGTGTAGAAAAAATTCCTGAAATTTAAATATATTCATCTAATAAAACAATAAATTAAAAATACAGAAATGATTTAAAAAAAAGTTCACAAGTTTTCAACAAATATTGTCTAATTAGATCTAAACACTTTCAGATTTCAGAATGACAATTCCTATTGTGAATTAATGTTTGAATATATATTGAATTCGAAAAATATATTCAAATAATATTAAATTTTTGTTAAAAATAAAGTGACCATATTATTCTATTTCAAATCCGGAACGAGAACTTACAGCGAGAAGTAGAGTCGTTGAGTTAAATAACTTAATGAAGCACTGGTTTCCAGCGCCTACGTCACACGTCTTGTTTTTGAGCGTTAAAATTGCTAGGGGATTCACAGAATTGAGAGTTCACTGTATGTTTCAAATAATTTAAAGGATGCCGCGTATTTTGATATGCACAATTTTATCGGGGTTCAAATTTTGTAACAATATTTCGAAATGAAATATATTCAAAATAAATATTGAAACTAAGAGCCTTTTCAAAAGTTCGGGACGATTCAAAACGAAAAACATGAATTCGGGATATATATTGCTTCTAGAAAAATCCGGGACTGGTCCCGGTCAATCCAGGACGTACGATCACTTTAGTTAAAAATAACATTTCTTTGTCGAAAAAATAATAAATAAAAAATAAAAAACTTTAACTGTGATTTGAATAATCAACTTTTAATAAATTTAATTACACGTGCTTAATATCCTATTTTGCGTTAATATAATACGCTATTCACAAAACTGTTTGCTAATTTTTAAGTTTTTTAGTAAATTAAGTTTCTATTAAGACAATATATCTCATTTGAAAATCAGACTAAAATGTTCTTAATAGAAACAATGGCCATATTAGAGTTTCAAAATTTTTGTCTGGAGCCTTTACACAAAAGCTAGAATATAGAACAATTCAGTTGTTTGTCAAAGTTTCAATCTCTATAGATACGAAATTTCCCAAGAAAATACGCCTACAAAAGATATAATAATGATAGCATTGATAATGAAAAATAGCGCACTTACATTGATCGCATTTTCTCGATCACAATAATGAACAAAGGCATAATCTTTTATCTTTTTAACACGTTCAATACGACCATACGTTTCGAACAGTTCGCGCAAATTATCCTCGGTAACATCTTGTGTCAAATTTCGCACATAAAGCACTTTAACCTTTGACATCGTCTGCTCATCAGGTTCCTCTTGCGGATCTGCCCAATCTACAATTATATCACAGTTCCAAACTTTAATACGACCCGTACTAAGTCGTCTCTTTGCCAACGAGGCATCCTTATGCGTTTCGTATTCAAGAAAACAAAAGCCTCGATTCTTTTTCTTATCATCTGGCGAATTATAAATTATCACATCGGTAAGGCCGGCTGTTATTTTTTTTAAAAAAGTTTTCAACTTAGCAAATAAATTAACGCTGATCTTAAATGAATTTAAAAATAAAAAACAATATTTTATAAACTTGTCAATTTTCCGAATTCATCCAGGATATCTTCTTTGCCCTTCGATTTCGGAATATTTCCAACAAATAATCGTAAATTTGGAACGCTAATATTCACTTTTAAATGCTTGCCCGGTTTAATTTCATAATTATCCAGCTATAAATTAACATTAATTAATTTTTGGCCAACATTGTTTAAAATAAGCATTTTTCTCTAAAAAAAATTTAAACTTTTTTATGGATAAGAAAGCCAAGAAAATAAAAATAAAAATCCAATTAAATACATTCATTAAAAAATATTGATAAACTTATCTATTATACAATAATGTTGAATAGCTTCATATTTTTTAAATGAAAAAAATTCCGTTGTAAAAAATCCGGTATGCAATAATACGCGTTACATAATGTGAAAAAAGTAACTCTCTTTAATTTATTAGAATTTCTATTCGTTAATTTTTTTTATCTTGTTTGCAATTTAAAAGACCAACCGAAAAGAAGATTAAGTTAACGTTCCGAAAAGTTATTACATTTTACATGTCTCCCTTAGAGTATAACCGTCATTTTTAAATAATGAAATTATTATTTTAGTTGACACTGATTCCTTCAAAACAAATAAATGAATTCAGTTAATTAATATTGAAATTTCGCAACGGAAAGCCCGGTTCTAATTTACAAAAATGAAATCGATTCTGCCACAAATATTATTAATGAAAAATTGATCACACATTTTCCCATGCTTTTATTTTATTTTTAAAAACCTGTATTACACTGATTAAAATATTAACTAATAAGTACAGAGTTAAATTCTTATGATTTTAAAATAAAAGCTACCCTTTTAAACTACATAGTAAATTTATTTTAGTTTTTAGGCAATAAACTTTACTAATATTTTTAATAAGATATTTTTAAACTTAAAGTTTTGTTCTATTAGTATTTGAAAAAAATAATGCATTACATAAAATCGATTTTTTTACTTAAAATAAATGTATACTACTGAATGCAGAAAGTAGTTTTTTAGTCGTAAAGACACCGGAATCCAAAAAATACTTAAATTTTGCACTAAAAAAAGTTAGGATAAAAAATCGTTACTAAAGCTTTTTATAACTTTTTTTATCATCTAAAAATTTATATAGGTTATTTTGTTCTCAAAAAAAAATATACAATTAAATATACAGTAGCTTTAACATTTAGTTATGACTGTTTTTTCTCATTTCAGCAAGAATCGCATAAATACTCCTTAATATGAAAGCATGTATGATTCTGTGAATGTTGTAAAAATTGAGCTTTAACACTTATAGGTTTCTTTCCTTCTTATTTCTCTTGTTAACAAGTGTACTTAAAATTTGTTTAATTAATCCATTCAAGACAGACTGCACACACGGTATACAATAGCTTTCCGAGGCAAAAAGACAGCTTTGCACACCGTACGTGCAATAAACAATACAATATCGCAAGAACATCAACAACAAGTTGCTGGTGCTTTAAATCGCGCTAAACAAGTTACGATGGCAGAGCTTAATACAATTGCAAATGTAAATTTTTATGTACAATTAAAATTACACCTTACTATCTTTCCATACTGCTTGGTGTCAAGTAAATGTAATTTACTTGACATTTAGTTCTTTAAGAAATTCTTCTTGTATCTGATAAAACACACTCCACTTATTTTTCTTTCTCTATATATATGTATATACGAGAGGTGGGCAAATGTGGCTCTTAGAGCCGCATGCGGCTTTTGTTACCTAAAGCGCAGCTCTCCAATTCCAACTGAAAAGAACCAGTAAACCTGAGTAAAAATGTACTTTTCCAAAATTTATTGAATGATGTTTAAAATTCTTTAAATTCTTTTTAATTATAGAATTTTAAAGATCAACGTTTGATTTTAGGTATGAAAAATATCTATGAGATATTCAGTATAAATAAAAAAAATCAAGTCAAGTAGAAAAATCGAAAGGAATATAAATAAATAGTTAATATTAATTATAAATAATAAAATAGTCAAACAAACACGTTCGACGTATCCAACCACTTTCCAGGTAGTTTTGTGCGGCTCCAGTAATAAATTAAAAAATGAAATGCGACTCCCATAGCATCGTGTGTGCCCACCCCTGATATATAAGCGCACAAGGAAAAAAGTGGATAAAACATAAAAATTATGCAATTTTAACAAAGCATTTTGCTATATTTTGGTTATATAAAAATTTTGATGGTTAAAAAAAATCTTTTTAAAATTTATAATTTATTTCAGTTTTTCTGAAGAATTTTCCTTTAATAGTATATATACTTTATTTCGTTTTGCTAATTTTGTGTTTTCTAACTTTGAAAATATATATATATAAAGTCCTAAGAAAACTGGTCATGACTTTGCCCATTATTATATTTGCTTAATCTGTTTTCTATTTTGAATTAGAAATAAGAATTTAAAAAAGAGAACAAGAAAGAGCTAAGTTTCTGATATTCATTTTTTTTAAAACTTTTTATAAGAAATGATGCCTATAACATTTACACTGGCAAAACTTTTACTCATTTTAAGTATAAATCTACTATAATTTGGAATAGACGGAAGTTCATTATTAAAAAGAATTATAAATTTATTTATTTACTACATGTATATAAATACACAAATATTAATTTTAAGCAAATTTCTGTTATACCTATATTTAGGGTTACCATACGTCCCGGTTTTAAGAACTTGTCCCGGAGTCCCGGTCGGTTGTTAAAATGTCCCGGGTTTTTTCCAGAAAAATAAAAAATATAATTTTTTTGTATTTATAATGCTACAAATTGAAAATAATTCTTAGAACCCTTTATATAATTATTGTAAGCCATTTAATTTTTCTCAAAAACAAAAACCAATAATTTATATCATAAGACGCAATGCTACGCTCCACTTAGCGCTTAGCTAATAGTGTAAAGTACTACAGTTTGAAAACCATATTGATATTCACGTAGTGTCTATTGTTTGGCTCACAAGTAAAGACTGAGCAAATAAATGTGGGCACGAGTATTTCCACTCGTGTGAAAAATACATTTCCAAGCAACCAAGTTATTATTAACAAGTTTGCGCCTTACGAAGAGCGTTGAATGAACTGGTGTACTCTTCATTCGTCCAGTTTTATTTATAAAATGTATTATATTATACCTTTATTATTATATTTATTATATATATTATACATGTAATTATTGTATTATATATTTATAAATAAAAAACACATTATATTATATTATAAATTACGCAGTTTTCAATAATTTTAAAAAAAAATTCTAGGGGGAGGGGGAGTACAAGAGCAAAAAATGGGATGCTCCGGTTTGGTGTGAAAAAATTATGGTAACCCTACCTATATTGTTTGTTATAAATACCAAAATTTAATACTAATTCCAGGTTCATGTAGAGAGTATTAATCGCCTGATGGATCCTAATAAGAAAATTTAGATGCTGTTAAGGAAATAAGTTCAATAAAAAAGAGCTAAATGTGTCCCAAGAGCCAAAGGAAAATAAATTATTAATAATATTGTATAATATTAAGATCTTTTAAAGCAATATATTATAGTACTATTAATGTTTTTAAGAAGTTGGAATATTCTTATTTTTTAAAAGTATCAAGGGAAAACTTTTCTTTGAAAACAATCATTTCCCATTTTTAAAATACTAATAAATATCAACATTATTTAAATAGAAAAGTTTCAGAATGTAGTTACGCATTTAAATTTTACTCTAAACTAGTTTTATAGAATTTATAAAAAAAGCTGTTCCTTTTTTCAGCTTTCAATAATTTTTATTCCAATTAAGTTTTTAAAAATTATTTTAATTCAACTTTATGTTTTTAAATTCTGTATGTGTTTACATATTTTTTAAAATTCGAATAGCTTAAAACTTAATAATTGAAATTTAAATTCTAGATGGAATTTAAAAACATATAATACTTCTTTAACGGCTCGTTGGGCTTCTTCTTTCGTGGTGAACGTGACAAAAGCATAGCCACGATTAGTGCCGTTAATGGGGTCCATCATTAGCCGTAGGTCCCAAATGACGCCACAGTGCTCGAAAAGCGGTATGAGCTCATCCTCGTACAAATCCTTTGGGATTTTTCCACAAAATACTTCACAGCCTACAGTGGGCGATGGTCCTGTCCAATTAGGCGGCGGTCCAGCAAATTTACGCTGACCTGTTGATACGTCCAACTTATATCCGGTCCGGTCCAGAATCTCTTTGACCTTGGACTCGTCCGGACCCCGAGGACACTCAATATTTTTTGTGTTCTGATTAGAATGGCTGCTGCTACTGCCCGAATGGTTGGTCGTCAACAAAATTGAATTCGGGTTTTGAATTAACGAATTCTTTTGCCGGTACGTCTTCAGGACACCGCACAAGTATGCCGATTTATTGGACACATGTTCTAAATTAGCACTTGAAAACTGTTCGAGCACATTTAGCGCCGCGTCTGGAGGATACTCCTTAAGCGCATCGAGAGCACGCTCATCTAAATCGGCCAACAGTAATTTTCCGGCGCGAAACATCTCATCCAATTTAGCAGCGATCTGTTTGCCGAACCCGAAATTGATGAGGCGCCGATAGTCATCCGTGCCACTCGAGTGGATCTGCGTCTGATTTTGGTCCAGGTCCGTCATTAGATTTAGCTTAGTTCTAGGCTCAAGACTGCTTGATATGGAAAATTTCGCCAATTGCGTGCCCAATTCACGTTTTTCACAAGTTCGATCTCTTCAGCTTGTTGAATTTTCCGCACTCAAATTCGCATGACGATCAAATTTTCGCTTCGGCCCGAATACTTGATTCCGTTTTTTTAAACGAGTGAAAATCGCGCTTTCGGTTTTTTAACGCGCTTAACGTTCTTTTGATTCGCTAATCTTTTTTAACCTTTAACGTTTCTCCGTTCAGCAAATTGCGACAAGCACGTTTTATTTTTAGACTGTTTTAAGGCACGATTTGAACAAATCAATTTACTTTCAATTCTTTTTACTTTAGTCCCGATTTTTTCACATTTTCCGCTTTTTCGTCAACGGAAACTCTGAGTTATAAAAATTGTCAAATCGCAACGCGTTTGCGCATAACTATCGAAAAATAAAAATTTAATTTTTAACGTTTTTTTAAACAATTTCAAGCAAAAAAATATAATAAATCCCAAAAATAAATTAACCTCTTTCCCTTAAATAAGCGTTTTTTATCGATTTTTTTTAAATAATAAATTATAAGAAACTGGAATTTCAACGCATTTGTTTAATTAATTGATTACAAAGCCGTAAATTCATCATAATTAGAATTAATTGATGGATTAGTCTTTCGATGACACAAAATAATAACTATAAATGACCGTTGCTATTATTCCAATAACCACTGGAATGACCCATTTGAAAATCCTGTTTTAAAAAATATATACATAATTCATTGCACGTATAGTGTCACTTTTTAATTACAAAATATTGATTACTGATTTAAATATAAGCTTAACATTAATATCGCAATAATTACTACAACAAATTATAATTATGACAACTATAACAGTTATTTTATATTTTTACCAAGATAATTAGATTACATGCGCATAAGTTAAATAAATGCAAAAATTGCAAAAATTTTAAATTGACGTTTTTAAATTTTAATACCGTTTTAAATCCCAGTAAATTCCTGGCTAAAGTAATTTTTCACTGACAATTAAATATTTTAAATTAAAAATGCACAGTTTTTTAAACAATAACTATAGTTAAGATGCTAATTATACATACTGATTAAGTTATTTGGTAATCCTACCCTCAATAGAACTAATATTATAGACGTTCGATAAACGTGCCTTAGAGTTTGATTAACAAAATTTGTTGGCAAACTAATACCAACTTAGACTAAGCTTTTTGAAAAACCTAATGCTCGCTATTGGAGTTAGTGCCACATATTAGGGAAAATCACATTCACCAACAATTTGAGGGAAAAATCTAAGAAAAAATGATAATCAACGGTAAACTCTTTAAAATTATTACAAAGAGAAATTTGAATCGTGTGTTGGAAGAGCCAACTAATATATTGAATTTACCGGAGTCATTTGATACGTTATGTTTCTAAACCGTTTTTTTAAAAGTAGGTTTACCAATACAAAAAAAAGTGAATAGCTTTCTGTGATGTATTAGAACCTATTACAAAACTAATTGTCCTATTGAAGGCAGGTTTACCAAGACACTTTATGTTATAGGTTGCTTTACGTTATAAAAAGTTACTCAATTATCTTTGTGTTGGTAAATGCATCTTTTACGACAAAGAAATTTAGATAGAATAAAGCGCATAGCTTAATTCAAATTTAAAATTTTGATTTCTGAAAAAAAAGAACCGACAAAACCTTATTTTATTAAATTTATTTAATAATAATTGAAAAAGTATAAATCAAGCACTAATTTAACCCCTTAATATAATGCTCGAGTAGACTCGAATGCAATAAACAAGCCAAACTTTGTACGCTGTGATGATTCGAGCGGCGTTCTACATTGCTTTTACTCCATTTTCAATATATATTTCCTTAAAATATGTTCAAGTTTATTTTCATTATAATTATTTTTACTGATATTAATGTTTCTTCAAAAATTAGAAATCACATTCATTTGAAATTTTATTAAATGAAGTAATTTAAAGTGACACTTAAGCACAGAAAAAGCATATACGGATTAGAATCATTATTGCTAGATTCATTGTATGAAGGTTTGCTGTCGACGTTCGACATAGCACTTTGATCACTCAACGTCCAATTCGGTTCACCTTTCTCATCGTAATCAATCCGGTCCGATTTATGCAACTCTCCGATTTTATATTTTTTCATCAATTCTCTAGCGTCTGTTGAATGGCCGACATCTTCAAAGTTTTCAGTGGCATCTGTGCCAGCTTGTTCTAAAAGAATCTCTTCACCACCTGGATGCTAAACATGCAATTATGAAAAAAAAACACACTATGACTTTAATTATTAAGAAAATAGTGGTTTTTGAAACTCAAAAAAAAGATGGAGCTAAAAAAATTAATAATACAATGAGCGCTCTATATAAGCAACTCATTTGAACAAATTTCAATATGTTTCTTAATGGGAAAAACTGCTTATAGGGGAAATGGTAGTATAAGAATACTTACCACCAGAAAAATATTTTTACTTATTCTTTTAGTAAAAAAGTTGCATACACAGAGTTTGCACATATAGAGTGCTCACTGTATTTACATTAATATCGTTGAATGAAAATCATTTACTCTACATTACACGATCTCTACATTCAAATGAATTTCCAAATACATATCACACCATAAAATTAGTTATGAATTATGGTAAACCAATTGAATTTACAAGCAGATTTTCACTATGTAAAGTTATTTGGGTTACTCAGGACTATAGAGGCTATCGAGCGCGTCTGCAGATGGCGAATAACTGAATCACTCATTGGGACAGTGTCGAATATGCAAATATGAAGCCGCTGACTAAACCCTTTCACCAAGTTCAATGTTTAAAACGATCCATCAAAATTGCCGATTTTTATTCGGGTGGGTGCTATAAGCAATGGGGCCTCTAGAGCACTCGGCGGCCTCTATAGTGAAATCTTATATCGTCGTCAATGATTTATTTAACCGATGACTATCAGATTAATATGAATCAAAATAAACAAATACAGTTTAACCAATCAAACCTCAATCCCAAAGATATTTTCTAGGAAACTTTCCTAAAGAAATAATAATGTTTTTCGGTGTTCAGAACAGAAAGTCTTAAATGAAAAAAGTTAAAGTAAAAAGCGCAAAATTAGACACTGAAAGCAGCGACAACACAAGTAGGTTGAAAATAGTTAGGGGAACAAGCTTCAAAACAGAATCCAAGCCTCTCCTTTCTTGAAATCACATCATACGGTAATAAAAACTTCTATCTGTATTTTCTTATTGCAAGAAAAGCAGCAGTTTCTTAATTACTATTCTCACGATGCGGAATTCGTGAGACTCGGAATTGGAGAGGTCCACAGCCAAGTCGTTAAGAATATGGTTGTGAAAGTAATACTCATAAACTTTCTGAACAGTTGCTCTTAAATCTTAGAAAATAATCGTCTGTAACAAGAGAATGTCGAGCGAGTTATTCCCAAAAAACACAATAGGCCTCTTACTTGGTTTTGTTAAATACACGTATTTACTCCATTGAGCCACCGGCTTGCTAGAAGTACAATAAGTCATTTGCCTGCAGTGCTAGGGCGATAACTTCGCCTAAAAAGCATGGTTTATTATTGTATTTTAATATTTTTAATCGGATTGAATGATGTAACGCATATTGGGCTTACTTAGGATTTTAATCCAATCTAATTCGATGCTGACTTTGTAATTCAAGGAATAAGAACTTGTAGCTAATCATAAATAAACTTCCTATCTTTGTGCTTGTTTTGTTTTATTGTATACACTAAGAAAAAATAAACGAGCTAAAAAATGACAGTAAACAATTCTTATTAAATATACTAAAAGTACTGTTTACTAAATACCTTGTTCAATTTACAAAAATCATTGTAATTTTTGATTGAATCCTTTGATGTCGACTCTTTTAATAAGTTCTCGTATATAAGTAATTGGAAATTTTCTTGGTGAATTTAATTTCATAAAAAATAAAATAGTAGTATACAAAAGTGGACAAGATATTCTGAAGCTTTTTGTAAAAAAAAAAACAAATATTTTCATCTAATTTTATTGTTAAGATATCATATTCAAAAAAAATACTAGTTAAAAGTTTAAAAGTAAGCTATTTTTGTAAAGCGCTTTGCAATATTTGGCAGAAATAAAAATTTTGGTATTTTAAAAAGTCTTTTTGGTAGAAT
The DNA here is from genome assembly GCA_000281935.1 of Mengenilla moldrzyki. Classification (NCBI taxonomy): domain Eukaryota; kingdom Metazoa; phylum Arthropoda; class Insecta; order Strepsiptera; family Mengenillidae; genus Mengenilla; species Mengenilla moldrzyki. The sequence continues at coordinate 15,403 of AGDA01008411.1, read as the reverse complement.
GTAATTTTTTTCCCAATTTTTCTGAAAAGTTTTGTTTTAACGACATATTGAATTCAGTTGTCCCGTTTTACCATGGCTTTTACGAAACAAAAATTAAAAATGATTCGTTTGGAAAATTACATTTTTCAAATGTAAAGTACATGGAATAATTATTCACAATATGATTTTTTAATCGTAGACCATAGAAAGTAATTTTATGCAACAGATTTTAACGTTTGTGAAACTAAAAATATTATAAGAGACTTATATACATATCTATCAATAAAATTTTAATTAAAATTTTTAATTTTTTACAATTACTAAAATTATATGAAATTAAACACTGTTAGTAAAATTATATCTTTCCTTGAAATGCCAAAACGATATCGGTTTTTGATTTTTCAAAATAAACCGAAAACGTGCAATTTGATTTGATATTTTTTGCAAATTATATTGCGACTTTTTCATAATTTTTGACTCATTAGCAGCAAAATCCAAACTCGGTTTACGAAATGAAATCAAAACTTTGTCCCCTTGAAACGATTTCAAACTAAACTCATCAACAACTTCGAAATTTTCAAATTCACATTTTTGATTATCATGTAGCAATTCAACACTATTTTCGAAGTCACGATCGAGTAAGAAAATTCTTTGCCACGCACCGTAAAATTGGTTCCAATTACGTTCCTTTGGATGGTAAAAAGTTCCATCAAACTTCAACTGGAAATAGTATTTGCAATCATTATGTAGCATTTCCTTTATTAGAAAAGTCGACTTATAAACATCGGTCGAAATTACTGTTTTCGTTTGTTTAGAAATTAAAGTTATAAAATCATCATTAAGCAAGATCTGCGCATCAGTGAAATTTACTGTCTTCAATAAACCAGAGTTCGAAAACACAACATTAATATTACAACTTGTAAATTTAACTGTGTTTGAAGTCAAACAAAAATCTTCAGTTATGAATTCATAGCATAAATCAATCATACAAAAATCGCCATAGCATTTGTTTATTAGTATAGCTTTTGAGACTATATGAAAAGGGCCAAAAAATACACTTAATTTACCCGAACAATCCCAAACCATAGTACCAATTCCAGATTCGGTTTCATAACGAATCTCGCGATTTAAATAGTCAGCAATTTTCCTATATTTACAATCATTTGTAAAGCGATCGTTCGATAAGGATCCTTTTATCACAATTCCATATGAATAAAAGATTGTAAAACCTTCGCTATTATTGGGATCCATTTTAACAACTCTTCCATATTTAAAATCGTAAATTAATCTTAAACTATTGACTAAACCATCATCAGTACAAAAAAGTTGATAAAATTTCTGATCATTCCACTGTAGACAATAGTTTTTAAACGAAATCGATTGATCAAAATTTAAAAATAATTGGTCAAAATTAATACTTAAACGATAATTTAAAAACGTCATATTTTCATAATGGGAAATCATTTCAATTATTGAATTGTTGCTGATTTTAGAAAATGAAACTGTAATTTTATTGAAATCGTTCGTTTCTTTCAAATTAACGAGATTAATTCTTGTTTCAAATAAGCAAAACGATTGTGCTGAATATTCAATTTGTAAAAACTGATCGTCAATATCATAAACTAAGAATTTTTCAGCTTCATTTATTGCTATTAAATCAGAATCGTTGTCAAATTCAGACGTGACTGTTCTTGTTTCAGTACAATTGTAACGTAATTTTAATGAAGTTTTCCGCAAAAAACTATTCTGACCAATCTCACGAGCTTTAATCATCTCCGAATTTTGTTTAAAACGGTATTTGAAGAAGTCACGTAGTCCAAGACTTGTCGGTAAACCAAACACGATTTTATCATTTGCTTCACAAAAACCATTACGATCACATTTCGTATGGAAACGAAGCATTAATAAGTCCGCCGGTTCGAAATAAAGTTCATCTATACACTTAAATTGATTCGAAACATTTTGAATTGTCTAGACGATTTTTTTCCTCTAGTTTATCATAGTTTCATAGGACAATTGAAAAATCAAAGCACGTACAATAAAATGAATTTATTTTAGTAGAAAATTGCAAATATAATAATAGCGATTGACTACACTTCTTTACATTAATTTACTGCTTGAAAACATTCTTAAGTATTAATAAAAATTACAATTATTCACGCTTTAAGTTCAGTGAAGCAAATAATACATGCATCTTTAGTTTCACACTCTTTGTAAACAGTTCTTTTTGCAGACGTTATTTAATTTCTCTTTTCTTTACACTGTAGACATATTGACAACTTAGTCAAGAAAAGCCTCAAATTCCCATGTAACAATTTTTAGTATATGTAAATGTAAAAGCAACTACTCCCAAGCTACCCACGAAATTGGTGTAAAATTTAATAAATCAAATTTACTTTGCGTTTAACTCGTTCAACGCGCTTTGAACCACCGTATCAAAAAAATCTTTTACAAATAAGATGAACACAAATTTTCTCTTAAAATTTACAGAAAATTCTGTTAAATTTGACTAAAATCAGTTAAATTATCGTTATTTTTAGGATAATTTTTTCTCAGTATACTGATCCACAACGTAATCTGCTCGTCTGATGGAGTAAATCTTTGCTAGCCCCCGAATGTTTCCAATTTTATTTGAAAAATCACATAGTTTAAATTGAAAATATATTTGGACTGCAAAAAAATACACAGGGTAAACATCTTAATTATTTCAAGACTGCAGTTTATTTTGCAATATTGTACCAAAATGTATGTTCTCTACATACTAATGCCTCAGTTTCAAGTCTATATCTAGGTTTACGTTCTTTAAAGCAAATGAAAAAATTGTGCAATCAACTAAAATTTGACTTAAGTCAATATGATATATGTTTGGTATTTTTAATTGCAGAACATTTTACAATAAAAAAATTGTTCTAAATATTTTTTGTTTGTAAAAAATAAGTAAATTATATATAAATATATTTATATTTGAAGTAAACACATTAATATCACATTGGTAGTGTCAGTTTTTAATTATTCGTTAATTCTTTTATAGTTTTAAAAAAGCATTTATTTCAATTTAAAAAAAAAAATAATAATAAACTGCACTGTTTTAACTAAACGTTTCCAATTTATGCCATTATATAAACTTAAAAAAAACCAAATAATGAATATATTAATTGTAAAAATAAATTAATTAACATATATTTCCATCTAGTGATATTTAAATTATGACTTTTATTCAATTTCACGTAATATAAGTTGAGTACATTAAAATAAATAAATTTATTTAGAAAAAATAATACAATTATTTTTCAACAAATTTTCTCCTCTTTTTTTCGTTAATTTAATTTAAAATCCTTATTGTCACAATTATTTTAATTTAACTCTCAAAACTTCCACAATAATTGTGAAAATTCAAAAGTTTGCCACTCTATCTAATTATTATTATTTCAATGTAGGAAAAACGCCGTCAAATGATTGAAAAATGTGACTTTTATCTCAATCAATATCACTGTGAACCAGCGCATATAATAATAATATAAAAAACAAACTTTTTTTGATTTCCATTTTAAAAAAGTACATACTTTTTATACCATTACGATAATCTAGCAATATCATAATGATATAAAGCAGACCAAAAAAGTATATCATAATAATAGACTTTTAAATTATATTATTATGATATGCTTTAAACAGATATTTATTTATTTATTCAAACTCAATTTATAAGAAAAACCTCCTTTAAAATAATATGTTAGTGACTCAATTAGGTTAAAGCCTTCATGATTTAAAGACTTTAAAATTAATAAATTTTAAATATTTATTGTTTTTTCATTAATTTTACAAATTTCTAAAAGCATTAAACATGTTTACATATTATTACTACAATTAAATTTTCGTAAAAATATATTTTTGACAAATCATAAAAATTATACACTTTTCAAACATAGAAATATATATACCATAAAGAGATATGCTTTTCACAGTTTTTTGCAGATATTCAAAAAAAAGGTACTTTTATAATACGTTTTTTCTGCGTGGTAAAAAATTTGTAAAAATTATACACGTTTAACATGTATGAAAAATATATCACTAAAAAGTATATGGGTTTCATTGATATTCCAAATGCATCAAAAATCCGTATTCAAAAAGCATTAGAGTCCTGTATCGGGTCGGGTAACACGACCAAACTCAAAATTGACCCGATCCGATTCCGGGTCGGGTTGGGTTGGGTTAGGAATTAATTTTAAAAGTTTCGATTTAGTCGATTCGCGTTCTAAGTGCCTGAAATACATTACATTTTAAAAAACTTTTGATAATTTTCTGCCAAAAAAAAGTAGCAAACTCTTGAAAACCCTTTGAAAACCGGTTTTTAGTTCAAATTTCAAAACATAAATACATACTATAGCAACTATAATTTTATTTGTGCCGTAAGGAACATGTGGTCTATTTGCTGACATTAGAATTTAGAATCTCATTAAGTTTTAATAAATATTATTCCATTTTATATACGACATTTACGAAACTTATGGGCTGTATATAGTTTTTTTTCTCTTGATGAACCTTTACAAGAACATAAGTATGAACTAAGGTAAAATCATGCTTAATACATAAGTTTCATAAATATTTTATACATATTTTTTAAATTTATGAATAAAATATTATTACAAGATAGGAAATAAGCACATGTTTTACATGTTTTATCTATAAGTATAATTGGAATGATAATTTTCGGCTCGGCTCAGGTCGGGTTTAAATAATTTCGGATTGGTTCGGGTCGGGTGCTGTATTTTTTGATTGGGTAGGATTCGGGTTGAAATTATTAACCCGATGTAGGACTTTAAAAAGCATGATAATTTTAGTTCTTTTTCTCGTTGAAAAATATTCACAAAAATTGCATACTTTTTAAATATGTTATAAAAACGCTGTCATTATGATATCAAATGACAGATTGTATAAGCTATGGTTAACAGAAATATTCTCATGCACGATTACAGACATTAAAAAATTATAAGTCCTTACATCATTTTTTCTAAATATTGTTTAAAATATGAAATCAAAGAATTTTTTGTATTTAGAAATCAGAACACATTTGTTTCATAACTCATTTTATGGCAACCAAGTAAATATTTGTTAAAAAATAAAAATTAGATTTATAATAAAGGTAATGTAAATAAAAATTATGTTTAAAGAACAAATGAAAACTATAAATATAAGTCAGCGCAAATAATTACAAAGCAATTAGACAATGTCCTTGTACATGCTTTATTTTCTATGAATTCACTACTTACAGAAATCATTTCCGACTTGGAAAAGTACAACAAATTATTATAACTATTACTGTCAATAAATTCATAAAAATTATACGGATCACAAATCATTATATCATTCTGATAAGAGCACTGAATTCTTGTAAGTAACATTCTTGCAATTTTACGTCGTACAGTTTCATTTTCTATTCCCGTCTTTTTTCTACATTTCAATTTCTTATATTTCTTATCAAATATCTCAAACACTGGATTTGGAATTTCAATCGAATGACTATTTACAGAATCAGTTACAGTATCTAAAAGTTGTTTTAGAACTTCGGCAACTGTAACAGCTTTTTTGCCTTATAAATCTCAAATAAATCGTTCATATTTGGTTGAAATAAAGGAATATGTAACTTATATAGATTTTCTTTATATTTTTTATATTGGTCTAAAGCAATTTGGATCATCTGTAAAAGTTTTTCAAATTTATCAAAATTTAGACAAGTATCATCAACATTCAAATGTATTAAATTTGTAGGACATGTTTCTTTATTAAAATCAAATAATGCTCCAAACTGATACCTAAAATGTTAATAGAAATTATTATAATGTATAAAAAGCCTTTGTAAACTACGTGATTTTAGACCTTGTTTTTATTTAAAAAAAGAAAAAAAAAATGAAAATAACTATAAATTACAAAAACGTAGTAATTATGTTAAACAGTAAACTAATAATAGTTTAGGAATTTTAAAGAATCCATTACTCAGAATATTGTTTTTAATGAGCTTAGCGTTTTTGTGATATATATGGTTATAATCAGGACTGAGTACCCCTCTGTCTGTTAAGCGTTTGTTTATATTAAGAATAATCTCCTGCTAATGTATTAAGTTCTATTACCGCCATTTGTTCCAACATACCGAAAATTTCACATTAAAATCTTCAAGTATACATTTTGGCTTTTTATTATTTTCTAAATATTTCTATGTAATTTTTTTCACATTTTGTGGTCCTGTAATCTAATATTTATAATATGAATACAGTTTTAGAAACTATTAGAAAATGTGATTTTAGTCCACCGAAAAAAATTTTAAATTTCGATAAGCCCGTTGTTAAAAAAGTTGTTCATCCTTGCATCAAACGAATAAGACAGAATATTCAAATTATAATATATTTATTTCTGATAACTTTAATATATTAACTAAAAGATCATACTAATGGAAAAATATAAGTTTTTATTAATTTGTTAAAGCAGAAAAATTATTACAATTTTTTACCCCCTATACACAGAAAAAAAATACACCGACAATTGTACAACTATAAAAATCTCTAGCTTAAAACATGCAGTATACATTTCTAACTTATTGATTTTACTATAAACTTTTTATCACATATGTTTCAAAATAAACTTTGTTACATTAACTTTATTATTGATAAAATATCAATAAAAAGAGATTAAATTCTTTTTAAAGTTGCAAAAAATAACAAAGTTGTGAACTGTTAACAGACTTTTGGTATATGATATCTAATCAGTGTTAAATAAAATTATAAATATAAAAAATACACACAACCGCACATAATTTTTTCGTCATAATTAAATAAAAAAGTACCGTGTCATAAGAATAAAAAGATTTAATTACTGTTATGTATATAAATAAACGCTAAAATCTAATCATTTGTATAAGGAGACTACATAATCTCTTCAAGATAAAAAATTGCTTTGGTTCACAGATATTGAAATAACGTCTTTAGATCAACACAAAAGGCAATCAAATATTCATTAAATAAAATAAAAACACTTATTGTTATTGTTTTCAGACTGAATCTTTTTAACCTTAATATTATTTACACGGTTCATTCGAATTCAAAAGTACTACTATAATGAAAATTATAGAAAGCGGATATGTAAGACAGGATTAGAAAACTGTTAAAGGTAGGTTGGTAGTTAAGGTAATAGGACATTCCTTCAACTTATTTTTTTGAAACAGTCGCTAAAAATACAATATAAAGATCACACATTTCGATAAAATATTTTTAAATATAAAACGACCATCAAATTTTATAAAATTTAATTGAAATGAAGCATATTTCAACTTAAGAAATTAGTAAATGATAATTATAACCAATAAGAAACTATAGTTCTAAAATTATGTAACAAACTATGTAAAGGAAATAAGTTTGTAACGTTATTTAGTTTGAAAAATTAATTGCCAAAATAGCTAAATTTTATTAGGTTTTCGAATAAACCTGAAATGATTTAGTAACTTACTCATATTGCGATGAACTGGATAAATTTATTAGGTTAATTTCATAATTGATAAAAAATATGTAATGACAAACGTTATTAACTTTATAAACTTTACGATTAATCAATTTCGAATAAGGCTTATTCAATGGATTTTTGGCAACAAACTCCATCGATAATTTAGAATCGGAAGTAAAATTAACATTGTCAGCACATAAAACTTGCTTTTCAAGCTGTCTTCTATTCTTGTATTCTTGCCATTCTAAGGTCAAGTGTTCATCAAAATCGCGAATTATTTGACAAGTTTCAAAAAAATCGCAATCCGGTTGATTAATAATCGACACTTTATTTGGATCTGAATATCGATATCGTTGAAATTCTTCCAAAAACTTAACCACAATATTAACAGAATCGATATTGCAGCGTATAAAATGAATTTCATGCCACCAAAAATTCTGATGCATTTTAAAACGAATTGTTATCGTTTTTATCGATAAACGAATCGGTTTGGTTTCAAAAATATAAACGTCCGACTTTGAAAAAAATAATATTTAAAATTCAGCTCTATTAGCAAATATTTTTATTGCAATATAAAAAAAGGCAATTGAATTATCGGCATATATAAGAAACTGTTATATTTAGGTTTCTAATATTTGACTTTATCAATTGTTAAACCGATCAATTGCACAAACAAAAAATTATCACTTTATAGTAATATATTTAATGGCTAAAAAACTTTGATTTACAGTATATATTAAAACTTTTTTAAATACATACACATATTTACTACGAATTAAGAAACTAAGTTACCTTTGAAGTATAAAAGTCCATTTAAAAACTCCATATAAAGCTTTTCTAATATTCACATACATCTTAACGCTTGATTACTAAAATTATTTTGTTAATTTTTGTACTTTTTTGTTTGTCAATAGCTACTTTTGCACCAATATTTAATGTACAAAAGGCACTACTTCCACAGAAAATATTTATCCGAAAATTTTATGGTGATAATTTAGATTTCATACAGAGGGATGTTACGTATTGCTGAATACTTTATACAATTTTATTAAAAAATTTTTGTTTCGATAATTAAAGTTTTATACAAAAGTTACACATGATTAGTCAATAAATATAAATAACAGCGTATGAAGTGCATTACATGTATATAAAGTTAATAAAAAAGAGTATGAAAAAATATGCTCATACACGCAGAAAAAAATTTTATAATGGTAAAAAAAACTACAAATTGGGTAGTTTTTACTCCAAGTAATATTTTGTAGGCATGTTTACAAGATGAAAAGAAAAATACAATATTTAGCGATCACAGAGCCGCATATCGTTGAAGAAGGAAATCAGTTAACAAGTTCATACACCATATAAAGTGTAAACTCTATAAAATAAAAGTGATTCATTTTAGACAAAATTTTTCAAATAGCTACAAAATGTAAAAATACAAGTTTTTATAAAATTCAAAAACGTCTATGATACTTTTATAAAACTTATACATAATTTTCTTAAGATTATTTTTCAACGTTACAATTTTAGCATTGAAGTGAGTTATAGGTTTCGTTTTGTTCCACTTTCAACCCCATAACTCATGCCCTAATGAATTATAGCTGAAGATTTTCTAATAAATGTTACACATTTCTATTTAAAATTTCTGCAACAACCTCTTACACCATTTTTAAAAATTAATAATTGTGTAGAAATTTATAAGAGTTATTATTGAAATCGTACACTGGTTTATTAAAATGATATCCTATGTATATATACTAGAAATTTTATAAATCGAATTAACTATTTAGTTGTATTAACGAAAATGCTTGTTAGAGTTTAGTTTGGTTTACTAAATTTTTATTAAGTGCATAGGCAACTATCACATTTCGCTATTCTAACGAAATCCACACTGAATGCAGAGATTAAAAGCATAATTTGTTTAAATTAAACTGGTTAAATTACATAAAAGAAGCTGTCTTAAATTTATGAGATATTAAGCAAGGTGAATGGGTCGACAATGCGAAACTAAGTTATAGAATTATCAGACCAAGTTCACGATTCATTATTCAACTTTTAATTACCTCATTTAAGAATTCTGTCACGTCATAAACGCTATTACGAATCACGAACCAAACCGAATTCTTATCAGTGTGGGATTTAACATCTTGCATTGAATAGAGATTTACTGATTCGGTGTCACTCGACATTTCAACCACTTGTTATAGCCTCTTTTTAAGTTAATTCACAACTGCTAGAAACGGTACTTTTAGCGTTTGATAGACAGAAAAAATTAAGTGGTACACACAGACTAAATCTGAAAGAAACTCCACAGAACTGCTAATAGCCATAGGCGTAGTAGATAAAGTTCATGAGAAAAGGCAAAGCAGGAATTCTTAAATAGTATTAATTTTTTATATAGAGCTTATTTCAAAGTAAACAGATTACTGATCGTTAACTTTTGTTTTTGACTTTACACTAATTTCTTAATATAAGTAAAAAAATTATATATACTTTATTAATATGTTTGTTCATTACAGGGTATAAATAATTTTTTATCCACCCTTAAAAATTTTAGAAATTTAGCGATCAGTAATCTATTAAAATTTGAAACAAGCCCATAAATTTAAAGAAAATGGCACCAGCACCTTATTACTATGTTAGATATTACTATGAATATAATACCCGACGGTATTATCTGCAATTTCATCTTCACTTAACCCAGAAATTCTCAATCTCATGGATGCAGATCCCACGGCGCTCACGGAACGATTCGTATGTTCCCGCCACTATTTGAGAGATAAAAATTTTCCATAAACAATTAAAAATGCTAATTATTTTCATTCATTTATTAGAGCCTAATTTTTTTTTGAGTATCTAGACTCATGTAATACGTTTGTATACATGAAATTTGAAGAATAATTTAGTATTTTAAAACTTTTTTTTTATTATTTATTTACAGACGAACGGCGATCAATAGGCTATTTAGGCCTCCCTAATTATACATTTGAACAGTTTAAGACTGAGCTACAAATAATACTTTTTTACCTTTAGTTTAGCTCCACCATACAGATACCAAGAGTTGATGTAGTTCAGCGAATACAATATATATCAACAATGTTAATTAATTGAATCTTTTAATTTCTCAATCGACGTGAGTTATGTCAATCGGAACCAGTCATACACCAATAATCTACAATCGTAACCAGTCAGCCACTGAGTATTTGGACAAAAAGTCTTAAATATATCACACTTAATAATTAACGGATTTCACAACTAATCAGCTACGCAATTAGTGAAATAAGAATGGGAGAATTCGAGTATAAAAGCAGCAGTACGAAAATACTTTCTGGACTTCAACTTCTTCTTCTAGACTTTCTTTCTTTGTTCGGTTTTGTGATTCTTTAGTCGCGTTTTATTTTTAATAAATTGTGTGTTAATAATTTAATAATTTATTAAATTTAATTATTAAATTAAATTTAATAATTTAATAATTGTGTTAATCATTTATTTCCACTAATAAATATTTTGTTATTTATAAATACGATTTCGGAATTGCTTTTCATTTTCAGATTCGAGTTTCGTCTTCATTAAGTGTGGTAACTTAAACCCAGAGATATCGCACAGGGGTGGCCAACACGTTAATCGCAAACATTTTGAAAGTAGCCCGCCAAGCTCAAACTAAGTAAATTGCTTTAACTTAAATTTTACATTTGAAAATGTAAATATACTTGAAAATATAATAACACTTTTAAATATGAAAATGTGTCGACCAATCAAAACAACATTTTAAACTGATAATACTTTATACAATGCTTATAGTCACCCGCGGACTACTTTTTGCTAAATAATTCACCCCTAGGGAGTAAAAGCTATAACGTAATAGTTTTCCCTTTTAGATAAAGTTTTCGATTAAGTTTTTACAAAATAATTATCTTTATATGAATGTGACATTTCTGATTCCTTGTGTCAGTGTATGAACAGACATATTTACTTTCATTTTTCTAAAAAATGTTGTCCGTGTGTTGGATGGAATACGATATGAACATGTGCTTCCACCTTGATGCTATTAAATTATATATTAACTCTTAAATTTACATACGCACATTTTATTTTTTTAAAAAAATGAAAAAAATCACATTAAAATATTTTAAACATATTTTGTGCATAATTGAAAGATTAAAAACTTCACCTTAACATTCGAACAATTTATTTAGTGCAGTTTTTACAGATATTAAAATCCTTTAAAAAATTCTCATGCTATAATCACATTGATGTTGGCGAGCAAAAATTTAATTCGCGAAATTCAGCTGGAATTTGCTGATAGCTTTGACTCAGACCATTACCATCATTTTTGTTCATTTCTTCATTGGAAGCATAACTCTGATCACGAACCGCGAAAAGAGTAGATCTCAGCCAACTATTGCGATCTTTCAACGATTTGTTTTCGACAAACGGAGTACCGAAATATTTAAAAGCATATTTACGTTTCCGAGGTGTTTTCGGCGATGTTGATGGCGATGATGGCAACGATATACTATTACGCCGATTGAGTAATGACTGCGAATTTTGCTCAGCTTCGCTCAATGAATTATTGCTTTTTGACACTGTATCGGACGACAAACCATCTTCGTTATGTGCACCTAGCAGCTTATTGACCACCAACTGTTGCGCCAATTGAATCATAGAAGGGCCAAACATTCGACTCGGCTGATTACTTTGATTCGCATTATTTACTGCTGTCACTGACGATTTTAAATCCGATTTCTCTATTTAAAAAGCCAAGAATTAAATGGAAATTTACTGGACGTTCTTCATGGCTACACAAAGTTCTTATTCAATTACTTTTCATACTTTAAAAATTAAAAAAGAAAAATATGCTTTTACTAGACTTCAAATAATTTTTTATTTTATAATTTAATAATTTTTATTTTCGACTTTCAACCTTTGATTAAATTTTCACAGCACTATGTGATAAAGCTCAATACATAATTGGGCATTCGTTTACGTCACAGTATATTCATACCATTTTGCACAATTCAGACTTTGAAGTATTTGAGAATAAGGGTTTTAAAGCGGTCAACTGAAAGCAAACATTCCGAATTCGGCGAAAAAGCATTTTGAAAATTATTTTCATTATTATGCTTTCAAATAATCGAGATCCCTTTACAACTAGAATTGAATACTTATTCCATGTACTTTTAAATCAAACGGTTACATAAACTGAATCTTAAATCGTGTAAAATAATGCGTTCTTTAGTAAGTACAAAACAGCCAATTCTCTTTGAAATTATTAATGGGAATAGACAACTTTTGTTTAATCCTCTACAAAGAACAAAAAACATTTTAACTCTAAAAAATTTTTAATTCTTTTTTCAATGAAAAACGTAGTGCTCTCTTATGTCGTTTAAAGCACCACTGTGTAAAACAGCGATAGTGAACAATTTTAAAAATAACTTTCGGCTTTTGATTCGATATGTAAAATTATAACTACTTTCGGATTTGTTTGACATTACATATCCTATAACTTTGGTTGCTCCTGAATTAAATATATAAAACTATGCAAAAAGTTTAAGTACCATATTCTAACTAGCTATGTTTTTGTTTCAAGTTCATAGGTAGTATAATTTTCAAGGTACAATTTTTCAAAATTGAAAAAATTTTTCATCTCTCCCACAAAAATGCGAATAAGGCTACCAAACCTGTCCGTTTTTATTCTTTACTAGTGCAGTACTAACAAAATTTATATAGTTGGTTTCTGGAGGAAACCCTTTGTTGATTAGTATTTATTAATAGCGATTTCATATTGATGAATAACGAAAATCCTATTTTCTATAAGACATTACTAAAGAACTTATTCTTATAAGAGCTGCTGATTAATTCAAAACTAAATAAATGTTAATAAAAAAAAATCAAATTTTTAAAAATCCTAAATACATTTTATTCAAAACGTTTTTTTTATAAGTTAAGCTGTGAAAGTTTACATTTTCGTTTCAGCTTATGGTCAGAAAAGTTTAAGAGCCCTTAAAGTACACTATGATATTACTATTACTAGTCTTTACAAAAAGTTCTATTTATACCTAGTATAAAAGTTATACCTGAAGCTTATTACTAGTAGTATTCACGTCAAAAAATTATTAAAGAACGGAAAACTCAGTTAATTTTAAAATAATCACCCTGTATATTTGCTAATAAAGTTTTTTTCTAGAAAATGAATTTTGATCAAAATATTCCTATATTTCATATTTCAAAAAAAATGTGAATTTAATTAAATATTGCAAAAATCAAAAATCCAATTTATAATATATTAGTGACTCTATTACATCCACTTCACACTTTTACTATTTAAAACGATTAGCATTGATTCCACAGAAATTAAAGGTCGAAATAATGTACTGCGTTTTGCAACTGCGTAAAAATTATCAGAACTTGTAAATTAATTTTAATTTGTTACAAATATGAAAGTATTAAAAAGCTACTTTATGAAAAACCAATGCAAACATATGATGTAATTAAATAGCAAATATTAAAACTTTAAGGATTAATCGGAAAAGTAACTTTCAAATATGTTTGCAAAATTCTCAAAAAGCAAATTGCACTTCATAGAAAACTTGCAATAATGACATTCTATAGTACGTATTTTACAATGGTGAATTTCAATGCTAATTAGTAAATTGTTTAGGTACAAATTGTTAAACGTTGTACTTTTCTCGAAAAATTCCATAAAAACCGAATCAATTTACAAAGTGCACGGAAAAATTTCCATACGAAAAATTAAGGCCATTTATTATTTAAAAAATTCGATAATAAAGCATATGAAGTTTCTAAACGGTTCAAATCGATTTGAAAAATGATATATTGAAAATAGAAATGGAATTTTTCGATTTTACCTTGAGTTTAAAAAATCAATTTTGTAAAAGTCTGAAATTCTAGGAACGTATGAAAGTCAAGTTTATACCAACGTACGCCAGAAAGTAAAACGTACCGTTCATTATCGGCTTATCAGGCTGATAACTGGTCTGTTTTGTGTTATAGACAAAGCAATCTTCGCACGAATCTGGAGAATAAACAGCACTATCTTCATCTAAATTTAAACTGAAATGACGAAATTTCAACTTCGATTGCGTTCGTAAAAAACGGAAAATGAAACAGAAAAATTAGCGCAATGATTCAAATTACCGATTGTCTGCAAATCTATTCTGCAACCATTGCGGAATTGAGAAACCGAACGTTGAGTTGAACTTTACTTTCTTATCACTACTATTTTCCATGATTTTCAAATCCAAAGAGTGACTTCGAGACACGATACTGTGATCAAGATTGCGAAAAATGCCAAAATCACCAAGCGAATGTAATCATTAACTGAATGAGTCCTTGAATGCACTAATCTATAGAAAACCCGTCTTTTAATTAACTCGTAAAACTGTACGGCACCTTTGTAATTGGATTTAAACCCGAATGGAAAAGTAAAACGACGCAGTCAATTTCGACTTCAATGATCCCGATGTGATTACTTAAAGGTCTGAACGTGTTGCAGAAGTGCCTGTTTTATTGTACGAACAACTCTTTACCTGACTTTGGTTTGATTGAAGCCCTGGTTGATTGGCTCGATCCATTTTTGGTTCACTTTTGAAAAACTTCAGTTAGTTCCCAAACTCAATTCTTTGTTCGAATTTTCATCCTGCGCCGTTACAAGATCTTTTAAATTTAAATGTTACTTTCACAACGTTCGTTACGAAAAAAAAACGTTTTAAGAATAACACGTGTTCGACTTTATACGGAATAAATCAATTCTGTGTTTAACTTTTTTTTTATTTTATAATTTCTATTTTCATTTTTATAATACCTTTTTAAATGAAGAGAATGGAGTTTGTTATGGCGTTTCAGCCTTCTCATGCGAAGAAAGCTCATAAAAATTCAAAATTATTGCATTACTAAAATTTAATTAAAATTATTG
>AGDA01008408.1:0-13838 GCA_000281935.1 Mengenilla moldrzyki | reverse complement strand
CTTCTAATTTTAAGCAGTTTATTTTTAACAGTGATATTTTGCATTTATGATTTATTTACAAAGTCTACTCTGATATTGACACTAGAAATATTCACAAGCTTGCTGCAAACAGCTACGTATGCAAACGAAATTTACAATTCATTTGATATTTTAACTATTTTTAAATTGATTTAATTGCCAGAACAAAATTTAAACTTAGAAACAAAAATTATTTTACGCTTTAGGTGGTATAGAACTTCTTAATGATGCATCGAATGGTATTTGCAGCGATGGCCGTATGTAGCTGTTTAATGGACCATGTAAACCGGCATAAGCATTAGTTACATTTTGTAATTCATGTGGCGGCAAAACACCTATTTCGAAAAATAAAACCAATATCAATCAACCACTAAAATTATCAGTTTATGCACTTAAATGCATTAGTGTACAGAAAGAAAAATTACTGATTTTTTTCAAATTTATTAATTTCACAAAAAGGTTTAACACTTATACTATTTAAAACTATTATTATAATCGTTAATATAATTATATTTTTAATGAAAGCAATTAATTTATGTTAAGCATAAAAAGTTACTAAACATGCTTATTTTTTACAATTAATACTTATCAGCACACGTATTTGAGAAATTTACATAAAATATTTACCAGACATATATTGTTGATACTGGCCAAGAGCCATTGGTTTTTGCATCGAACGTATAGATCCGTTCGGTAGTCCGGATGATGATTGAACCGATGGAGTAGGCGTAATAGGCTTTGCAACTGGTGTCAAAGATTTTTCACACTCTTTTTTTGAAATTGGTGTTGAGGCGTTACTCGATGAACTTGATCGTGGACTATGTTGCAAATTGTGCTCTTTTTTTACTGAATTTTTGTCGATACCGTTTTCACGTGGAGACACATTTTCCTTCACTGGCGACACTGGATCTTCGGACGCATCATCAACAACCAAATCTTGATCACTCTTCTCCCCATCACTCTAGTAAAATTGTATCAAGTCACTTAATAATATATGTTCTTAAATTATTCTTATTTTCTATCCTGTATAGCACAAATTGCTAAGTTCGCACTATTTTTAAACTAAAAATAAGCTAAAATAAACTAAAGTGTGACTAAATTTATATTGACGAAATAGGTGATGTGAAACAGTTTTAATCAAATTTTAACACAAAAGGCTAAAAAGGTACTAAAATGTATCTACTTTTCACTTCTAGATACAAAATAGCTTGAAAAATATTAAACGATTTTAAAACTAAAAATGAAAAAGTAGATAAATTTTAACTTTTTTATTTTATTTTAGAAAAAATATTAAAGTTTGACTAAAACTGACTCACATTACCTATCTTGTAAATATGAACTGTGTTACATTTTAGTTTTAAAACAGCGTAAATTTACTAATTTATGCTATACGGGAAATTGAAATAATAATATTTGAAAATTCGCATATTCATATTTTACTGCTTAGACATAAACATATTCTTTGAATCGCTAGTAAGAATGTAAAAAAATTATTTTTAAATTTTTATTAAAGCTGATCATTTGTTGCAATGAAAACGTGGATATATTTTAAGATAATTATTAATGGAATTATATTTTGGATATTAATTTAAATTTTGTTCAAGAACTTGAGCCCCTATAAATCATTTTAACGAAAATAGCTAAAATTCATTTTAATCGTATCTTCTAATCATGTGCTTAAAGTAACTATGTAAAATGTATCTAAGACTTGACTTTGAATAGTTATAATCACTTCTCGAATTATTTTTGACTAAATTTTCAGCTAATAATTTTTTTAGTAACTCTATTGTAAAAAATTATAATATAAAAAAATTAGTTACATTAATAAACAATTTCATTGAATTTCATTTTTTAATAATTGTTTTATAAATCTAATAATTTTTTTATTAAATTAATAAACACTTTTATAAAATTGTTATCTAGTATTAAGAAAAACGTTTATTGGCTGAAAAATAATAAAATTTTCATTATATTTATAGTTTTTTTTATTAGAGTACATTATTTTTTTGAGTGTAAGAATGATCTAAGTTACATCTGTCTAATAGTACTAACACAAGTGAAAAAGAATTTTTCTTACCTAAAAACAAAAGGCTCTTAGATTTGTACATCCCTCTGTGTAAAAAACATGTTTCTTTGTAAAAAAAAACATCCGCGTATGTAAATATATAGTGAAAGTATGAATTACTAAAGTTGATAACATATCAAATACAATTCCTTTTAAAGCCTCATTAACAAATAAATTCAACAGTATAGCTTTTGCATAGAAGATAAATTATGTAAGTACTTTTTATGTATATAAGATCACATATATGTCAATTATATCCAAGATGGTATATGCCTTTTGAAGTGGTCAGTTTACGCAGAACTGAAGCCAGACACAAATATTAAGTATAAATGAAGTCAACATTTGTACTTCACATTAGTCGACTTATCAAATTAAAAGTAGCCGTTATTACACCGGGCATCAATAAATATGTTATATCCGCTTCTAAATTTTCAATTCAGATTGGACAATAGTCAATTTGGTAAGATTTAAAAAAATTAGAGTATCGGTTATATTTAATTAATTACAATTTTTTATGTTTGTCTTCACTGTAAAAAAAAAAACAAAATGTTTTAAGCAACACTAATTTGTTTGTTTATTAAAAACTATGTCAATGATTTGCCAAAATATATATTTACTTAAAAATTCGGATAAGTTTAATGACTTCTAAATTGTAACTAATGATAATTATAATAACACCGTTCTTGAAACAAGTCAAGATTTAAACGGAAAACAAAAAACGAAAACGAAGCGGAATCGCTAATCGAAGAAAGTAAATATTAAAGATTTTTCAAAATACCAGTTCTTTATCTTCACGTTTGATTTTTTTTCTCTCGTTAACCAAAGTGGCTCTCGAATTATAATTTTCAGCATCAGCTGGCGATATCGAATTTCTCTTCTAAATAAAGAATACAAAAACGATCACGCTAGTGTAAAAACTCTTAAATAACTAATCTTACATGTCGGTCATCAATACCTGAAAAAAAATTCATTAGAAACCTATCATTTTACAATGTCGAAAACAATCAAATTAATGAGAAATCTATTAAACTTTTCTAGAAGAAAAATGTAACTAATAAAATACATTATTTACGACATTTAAAATTTATCATATAAGTACGTACCATTAGACGTCTTAATGTCGTCAATTCGATGAAAATCAGACTTATGAGTATTAGATGTGGAAGACGAATTTGCAGGATGGTGTGGTGGTAAATGATGATGATTAGCACCGGCCAGTGACATAGGAAAACCCAATAAACTCGGCCCTGTGGGAGCCCCAGTTGGATTGGAGGGTAATGTTGCGCTGTGGTTCATAAGTGGCACACTGGATTGTGACGGATGAGGCGGCAATTGTTGTAAATGCATTTGCTGCAAGATCCGTGGTATATCTGGTCTCTAATAAACAACAACTTCTTTATTATACGAACAAAATAAAAATACAATATACATACAGGACTGCTAAAAGCTTATTTGTTATGGACCTTATATTACTGTAAAACCGAGTTGATAGGAACCGTTTTTAATAAACTGACAATAATTACGGTACCTTAAAGACAAATTTTTTAAGCAATGGATTTAAAAAGATTTAGGTAATAAAAATTTTTGTTGAAACGAATATCAACATACTGTGTTCTACGTTCGTATGAAAATGTTATTTTTTAAACAAAACATGTTTTAATATTTAAAAAAAAGATTAATATGGAAGATTCCGAAAATATTAATATTAAATTTACAAATGCACATATTTAGTAAATTGAAAATTAGCAGTCCTGATAAACTTCACATATACCATATAAATAAAATTTAAGACTATCTTTTCATAAATTTTCCAATAACTTGAAATCACTTACTCCAAATTAGAAAACTTATTTTGATCTATTCTATTAATCAAACTCAGCAAAATATTTTTATTTTGGTATATACCAGGGGTGGGCACAGATGATACTATTGGGAGCCACATTTTATTTCTTAATTTATTATGGGAGCCGCACACAACTGTTTGAAAAGTGTAAATAAATAAATAATATTAACTATTTATTTGTATTTCTTACGAATTTTCTAACTGACTTGATTCTTTCTATTTATACTGAGTATCTCACAGATATTTTTCATATTTAAAATTAAACGTTGATATTTCAAATTCTATAATTAAAAAAGATTTAAAACTCATTCAATAGATTTTGGAAGCGTACATTTTTACTCAAATTCACTGGTTCTTTTCAGTTGGAGTTGGAGAGCCACAGTTTAGGTAACAAAGAGCCACATGCGGCTCTAAGAGCCACATTTGCCCACCTCTGGTATATACATATATATAGAGAAAGAAAAATAAGTAAAGTGTGTTTTATGAGATACAAGAAGAATTTCTTAAAGAACTAAATGTCAAGTAAATGTAATTTACTTGACACCAAGCAGTATGGAAAGATAGTAAGGTGTAATTTTAATTGTACATAAAAATTTACATTTGTAATTGTATTAAGCTCTGCCATCGTAACTTGTTTAGCGCGATCTAAAGCACCAGCAACTTGTTGTTGATGTTCTTGCGATAAGAATGGCATTAATTGACTTACAATTGCATTCAGTCTTTTTACGATCTCGGTCTTGATTTTTTGAATAAACAAATTTTTTAATCCACATTTTTTAATAGCCATAAAACGATTTTCAATTGAATTTTTTTCCTTATAGATATATATTTGGGTTAATAAATTATTTATTAAATTAACTGTCTTTTTCACTACATTCTTAATAACATAGATATACTTCGATTAGCATTAATATTTATAAAGTAATTTTATGTGTACATAAAACTTAATGCTATCCGTTATTTCTTTGGAAAAAAAAACATTATTTTTTGCATTTATCACCCTTAAAATAACTTTCTACTTTATTTTTGAAAAAAAATTTATGGCTAATAAAACATATGCTTTTACACAGTTACCTGTTTATGCATTTCTACATTTAGCCCATAAGACATCTCATAGTACTACAATTTTTTTCGGAAAAAAAAATTAAATAATAAGAATTTCTATAATAAAAAAGTTTATACCATAACATAGTGCCTTTGAAGTTCAATTTTATCGTTTGCTAATTTTTCACACTCCAACTTTAGGCTATAAAAAATAAACTGAATTTAGTAGCTTATCGCCAAAAAATAACAAATTTGAAATAAATATAAAGTTTACGATATTTATTTTTGATGAAACAAGAATCTGTGTACATTTTTTTATTAAAACTGAAGGTCAGTAATAATCAAAAAATGATTCTTTACTTATATAAGTTTAAAGAGCAAATATAAACATAATAAATTCAAGGAAATTCAATTTTGGGCGTATAATCAAGTCGCATTTTTTTCTTCCACATAACACTATTCATGTTTTATACAAAAACAATGAAAATTAATTAGTACAAATGTGATTCGTATCACAATTTATGCTAAATTAGTTTTCATTTACAGCAAAATCAAACGTTCTCCCAAAATTAAAATGAGAATTAATTAGAAATAGAAATTCAATATTAATTCACTTCTATTCTAAATCATTTTCCATGAAAAGTTATACTACAAAATACGCAAAGAACACAATGAAATACTTTACACAAGTTTGTTACAGAAATCAAAACTTATTGTACAAATTTCAAAAGTATCGCACCGAAAAAAACTTTTGTGCGTATTGCTTCATTATATATCATTATTTTCACTAAAAAATTTCAAGTTAATGTTTCTTAAAAGTATTTTAAATCAGAAGTGCTCAACCCAAATAGGTAAATGGGCCGAGCAAAAACTTAATACACTGAGGTGGGCCGTACAAATCAAAATAAAAAAAACAGAATATCCAAAGTATTTTAATATCGCACGGCATTTAAAATACTTTATTATCTTATAATTAATATTATATGTTTCTTTGTATTTTACTTGAAATTTTTTTATATCAACAAATAATTTAGCTGATTTTTTCACATATATAAAATATTATAGGCAGTAAAAAAAATTAATTGGACCGCAAAAAGTCTTTAAAGGGCTGTATGCAGCCCGCAGATTGGATACTTGTGTTTTAAATAATGGTTAATGTAACTAATGTTTAAATAATTAAGAAGAGTCAATTTTTTTCATCTTAATTTATTGAAAACAGTAAATGATAATGTAAGTTTATAACAATTATCAAAATTTTTAATACAAATTTGTGTTTTTTTGAATGAAATACGTTTACACATTAATAACAGAGCGTTAATAAGTGCTACCATTTGTTTATTATCCTCTTTTCTAAAATGTAATTTACTATTTTGAAATACTTGTATTTACTATTTTTATTAGTTGAGAAAAAATTAGCCAATGAAAATAGTTAATTGCACCAATGTTTTTTTCTCAGTGTAGAGGAAGGATCTAAATGAAGCGTAAACAATTGGGTTTGTGCATAGTCCAAAAAATAATCCAATACGGATCGAATTGCTTAAAAAAATTCTGATCAAAAAGTGTAGTTTTCTTACACTTTTTGTGCTTAGACCTGAATTCCTAAATGTATTCATATCATAATAAATGTAAATAAATTTTAATCTGCGAGAACATTTTTTCTCTTTTGAAAGAAATATCATTCCCATTTTCTAAAATTATCAATGAATCAAGTATGAAAACATATTCCCTCAATCAAACTAAAATAAAATTTCTTCGACATTTGAAATTAACAATATTCTTTAACATAATCGTAATTTAAATAACAGAAAAATTGTAAATAAAATCAATAAATTCTGAACAGTCTTATGGAAAAAATAATAAAAAAAACTAACATAAATAAGTGCTCTTATTAATTAGAATGTTTTTTGTATCAAGGAAAATTTATAAATTAATACAAGTCATAATACTTGAAAAAATGTAGTAAATAGTAAATTATAAAAGTTCTTCATACATTAAACTACTAATATATACATTTCAGAAGCACTTATTTCTTATCACACTGATAAAACTATTAAGTACCTGTACATTGATCTTTCAGAAAGTGACTAAAGTATCTAACAAAAGTTCTAGGACCGGGGTCATAAATATCATAATTTTAAAAGTGTTATTGATGAAAGAACTTTAAGTATAGTTTTTTTTAAGTTTCTACAAATAAGTGTAATTAAGAAAGTTAAGTGATTCAAATGAAAAAATTAAACTTGATTTTAAATCAATTTTTTTCAGTATTTAGATTTATTACTGTTTAAATCCAAGTTACCCGATAAGGTTTATTTGATTAGTTGTGGTAAATAAGCACAATTACATATTTTTTGTAAGATTTAAAAATAAGGATAACTGCTCTTCTTTGGAAAAATAAAAAAGGATGTATTGTAACAATTTTTTTTTACAAATATCAAAGAAATATGTTCAGGTAGGTTTTTCTTTTAAGAGTCAATGGATATGAAAGTTTTAAGCATACTTGTGATACTGAGCTTGTAAGAAATTGAACTCTTCTTTTATCCGATCACAGGACTCGATCACAGTAAACTTGAATGATTGCGATGATTGCGGCGGACCCTGTTTGCATAAATTAGTAGAATTAGTGAGCGAGAAATGGAAATTTGATTTTTGGTCAAGTTACCGGATGGCGAGCGGCGGCTGCGGCCGCCGCAACAGCTGCTGCCGCTGCGTTCATTCCAGCCGGACTGGAATACATTAACCGATTATGGCACAGAGGTGGTTTATCATCACTATATGAACAAAGAACACGCGTTCGCTTTTAATTATCCGTCACTCAGGTCGACTTTTATAACGCGCACTTTGGTTTTTTACGAAATTATTCTAATCTGCCAAACTTTCTGTTAAGAAATCGGTAAAAACAATTTTTGATCGTTTCAATTAAATTGTCGACTTTGTAGAAATTAAAAAAATTTCAATCACACTACACGAACGTTGGACAAATACTGATCTGAGCTGAACGCTAGAAGGTACATTAGGTTTTCGGTTTCAATGCATTGTTGCCACATGTTTTTTTGCATATGTCTTAAACTACATGCATTTTAAAAAATAATGTAAATTTCGCAATTTTTTATTTTTAAACGAATAATTTTATGTAAAAAAATTATTAAGATTATGTTAGAGTTACTAAAACTTTTCTTACGTTTTGTAGTAATAGAGTAATATGTAGTAATAATTAAAAATATAAATAATTTAACAAGTTTAAATTTAGTATTCATACAACAATATTGATAACAATTCTTTAAATTTATACTGAAAAAATACCTAAATATCCAATAAGTAAATTTGTATTTTAATAATAAATCAAATTTTCTTACACTTGTATGTGAAAAATTATTGGGATTACTTGTACGCAGTAATTTTTTTATTTGAAAATCTGTTAGAATTATTCTTACTTTTGGTTAAATTTTTTGTGGCTGGGAGAATCCTAATCTGTAATGCAAATGAATTTTAATGTATAAAGTCTATAAATTTAATTATTGATTTCAAACTACATAATTTGATTTTTCAACCATAAAAACTTATTTTCAGTAGATTTTAATTTTTTTTCTTCAAATTCGTAATAAAATAAAGTTTAGATTTTTATATTAAGTGGTACGAATACAGAGAAAATAATTAAGTAGTTTTAAAGTAATGTTATTTATGATTTTAATTTTAATTAAACTTTCAAAAAATTACAATCAACTAAGAGCCCATCTCATAAACTATAGCAATGCATTAAGAAAATTTTGTTAAATTTATATAATTTTTTAATTAATTTAACTTAATTTTCAATGAAAACAAACGTTTTTTCTTTATATTGCCTTTTTTTCTACACCTCTTTTTTAATAAATGTATATATTAAAGTTATAGATGTTATTTAAATTATTCATTTTATTTATGTTAAAAATTTTACAAAATCTTTCATTATAAAGTAATATTATTCAGTTAAATAAGTTAAAATTGTAGACTACATCTAACCATTTTTTGTATGTTAATATATTTAAAATTTTAAAATTAGAAGTGTAATTAGATATGTATCTAATGATAAGATTCTACTTAAAATAATCATACCAGTTTTAGAAAAAATTTGAAAATTATTAAACATGTAATTTCCAATTACGATTTCGTCTTATGTAAGTATGTACAACTACTCTTGAAATTTTAAACAACTTTCGATATAGATAGACTACAAGTACATTTCACTATTGAGCATTTTATGTTAAAAAATTTTTAAAGTTACATTTTTTGTTTACCTAAACGAGTCGCTTAAAACGACAATATTCCGTTTTTTGTTTATTTTAATACAACCGTTTAACACAAACATGTCTAAAATACTCTTTAAAAATGCTTAATATGAAAATAATTAGTTTTAAGTTTTTTTTTTACATGATTTCCTACATAGCGAGATTTATATAAAAAGCTTAGTAAACAGCACAATGTGCAATTATGCTTTTATTGTGTATTAAACATATAATATTTGTATTTTATACAAATATGTTTATACAATATCATTTTTTAGATTTTTTGTGCACCTTAGATTTGAATAATTTAATAGATATCTTATAATTAGCGCGTTAGATTAATATTCTTATAGAATAATTATTCTATACGAACCATATATTGTATGCCTAATTTAATTAATTGTATTTCTTTTCAACATTTTGATTGAGTGAGATGAAATTCTGTTAACTTTTGATGTGGGAAAATAGTGGGAAAATTTTAGAAAAAATCTTTTTAATAACTTATGCTATTGAAAAATGTACATTAATCAGACTTTTAAAATAATATGAATAAAATCAGTGTAAAATGCATAGATTTTAAAGGTCAGTTTTTCTTGTTTTCTGGATACCTTAGCCTTGTTTTATTGTTAATTAATAATGTCTACAAAGTTATTATAATAGGAGTAAATATTTTTTAATATTTGCAAATGATCTCTTCAGTTTAGTATTCAATAACACAAGGAATAAGTAATCAAATATTTAATTTAGCAAGACTTGAGGCCGTAAGCAATTGAAAATGGATGTGTTGAGTTTTTAATAAAATTTATGTAAAGTTTATTATGTAAAGTCAATGAAGTTATTTATTAATTTTTCCTTTTAAGGTTATAAGCATTATTATGCGAAGAAGGTTTTGTGAAAATCAATATTACAGTTATTCTTAGAAGTAATTAAATATTTATCAGATTAATGAAAGAATCGAAAGTACTTTTTGGTTAAAAAGAATTCGGTGTACATTTCAAAAGACTATAAAATACATTTAAGATAATGTTTATTTAATTTCATGAGATTTTAATATTTAATAACAATATGCTCTCGTATTGCACATGTGTTCCATCCAGAATAAAGTTCTTTTTAACTATTTGTAATTATTAGAGTTTAATTTTTGCCGAACATTATTCAAATGTTGGAAATGAAGTGTGGTAATTTGCACACATGCACATGATTAGCACAAGTGAGAAAATAATAGTCGGAGCTGGCAACGTAGCCGGCTCGTAGTCGGAATTGGCTCGGGCTTGCTCTCAAGTTCGGGCTTAATGTGCCCGTCACCTAATCGCTTCCACTGGATGTTTTCGGCGAAAACGTTGTTTTTGTTACAACTACAATTCGACTACACGCTCCCCCTCTGCCGACGAAATGCATAAAACGGTGTCTAAAATTGTTCTAGAAGAAGAAGCGAACAAGATCGGCACCATGATGGCGGGGCGGGCGGGACGCCGGCGTTGCGGCGCTGCGTCAACGGGGCGCGGGCAGCGGGCAACGAAAACACTCACACACACATATTATTACCAAGTCAATAAAATTCTGAAAGCGTTCCACGTGAGCTAAACAAGCATCGCAACCATTCGCCGAAGCCGATTGTCGCTTCTAGCCAATAAAAGCCGAGAACGCTTCGAAACTTTTAGTAGCTTATGACGTCGCTATGTATGCGTTACACTATTGGTTGTTTTGGTGACGTCACACCGGCTCACGTGCACTACACAAAGTACAGGCTAAAGCAGAGTACAATTAATAATTAACACATTGAAAACGCCCGGTACAGAGCGGCGCGGCGCGGTGCAGTACGGTTCGGTACGTTATGTTAATTTTAGGCGAGTTTTTGTAACTTATTCTAATTTGCCCTTTTTCTTTCCCAGTTCGTTTTCGTTTAATTGCTGCTTTTTTTTAACGTAACTTTCTTCGTGTAATGTAAAACACGTTTCAATATTTAGGCAATTGAACCTCAAACATGACAGTAATTAGTGTTTAGAAAAACAAAATAATTGAATAATTTTAAGATTTTTCGTAATTAATTATTTTTCTAAAAAACAATAGTCATTTTACTAAAGATATTTCACTTTTTGTTTTATGTGCAAGTTTTAGTTTTCATTACAAAGAGAAACTAACTAGATTTAAAACCTTTTTTTAATTTTAAAACATAATGTAAAATAAACAATGAAATTTTAAAATTATTTTTAAAAAAATCCATAAATGATATTACTTGAAATTCTCTTATTTTCTAAAGTTCTTAGTTGAGTACAAAACGTATTCTAATTAAGCTTTAAAGTTTAAACCATTATTTTCTAATTTACAAGTTTTGATTGGCTGGTAGAAATTAGGTAAATATTGTGGTAAAAAAAAAATAAATTATAAGAAAATAGAACTAACGTATACAAAAATGTACCCTTAAATTTAACAATTTTTTGAAATCCTATGAATATTTGTATCTAATGTTTATCTGTGTAGCGGTGAAAGAATAATGATTTTCAAAATGTTTGGTTTCATCAAAGAAATACATGGCTATTTTGTCAAAACCAAAAAAGAAATTCTTTTTTAATATTAAAATTTTTTTTAACATTTTATGGAAGTTTAAAATAGTTTTAAGTAATTTTGAAGACTAGTATTTTTATTTGTGTATATAAATCTACGAGATGAAACTTCAAAAACCCGTAAATTATAAAACCAAACTAGTTTACATTAGGATTTTTATGGACAGTTTCTTTATTTAAGCGATTTAAGTATTTAAAACCTGGGGGACTTTAGAATGAGGGAGTACCTATATTTAGGTAAAAAATTTTCCATTAAATATATAACATTCTTTTATACTAAAAAGTAATGATATTAAATAGCCTTAATTGACGTTTACAACCTAATATTTAAAAACCTTATTTAAATGAGTTAAACCCAATTTGGTTATTTTTAAAATGAGCTCTTCGTTTTCATTCAAATATTTAACATTTTACATATGTAATTTTTCATTTAAGTACATAAATTATTAAAATGACTTCTACTTCCTCTCGTACATAACATTATTAAATGAGTTGCATTCGTAAACGATGAGTTAATTTTTAGTAATTGTATGGTAAAAAATATTTTCGAAGAATGTTCAATTATTTAAAAAAACTTTTGTGTCAATAAAAATGTTTAAATCAAGAAAGTAAAAACACTTTCTAAATTAGGAGTAGTTAAAACAGTAATATCATAAAATTATGTCACGGTATGTGACTTGTGACCTTTATAAAATATTTTTAATGTATACTAGTAATAAGATACAAGATAAGCAAACTTTTCAAACATTCTTATGTACTTTGATTTTAAACCTTATATGTATATAGGAAAAAACAGACTTTTAATGACCCCTTACGGCTTATAAGTAACAAAATTTTTTTAGTAATTTTCGTTTATGTTCTTCGTGCTTCAGAATGTATATAATTTACCACTTTTGTTTGTAGTCTTGAATAAGAATTGTACGCTCTGCTAACAATACACGGTAAAAAGCAGATACTCAGGTACATCCGGATGCTGGAATTATTCAAGAGAAAAATCGGATATTTTCTTGTTGAGAATACATTTGTTCTGGCTATAATTACTGCAAAGAAATGAACGATCCCAAGTGTATTTTGTTGATTTGCGGTAAAAGGAAATGTGGCAAGGATTATTTTGCTGCAAAAATGCGAGAATTGTAAGTGCTGTTATCGATTGAAAAATCAATTTTTTATTATAAATTCTTGTTTTGTTCGCTCATAAAAAATACAAAAAGAAACTAACAAAACTTTTCCGCGAATTTCTTCTTTATTTATAAACACCATCCTACATATAGATAACAGTTGTTCATATCATAAAATAAAAATTCCGTAAAATTATATAACTTGTTAAAAATTTTACGAAACAATCTTGTAAACATTATTGAATTGTTTTAAATGAAAATTCATTATTGAAAGAACAATAAATAATGCAAGCGATTATTATATGTTTTTAATTAGGCGATAAAGCATTTCCAATAAAATACCACATAGCGTTGTTTTGTGAATTGAAACCATTCGTTTTACACGTTTATTGAATATTCACGCTGTTGGCTATTTTAAGTGTTTTTTCGCAATTTCTTTCTTGCATGTAAATTAAAATTTTTTTCTCTGCAACATATAAAAAGATACAAAATCAATGTACTGGAAACATGTAACGTTAAGAATTTTGGTAAATGAGGCATCACTAAACTTTCCAGTATGCATTGAACATATAAAATTACCAAACATTACAAAAAAAGTGTATAAAATTAATCTTTTGTGATGCTTTAATGTATGATTTCTCTAATTAATTGAAAGGAAATACTGTGCAAAGTAGCACTTACCACACTTTCTTCTTATAAGCTTCCAATATTGTAACAGAAATTGAGGTAATGTTTTCATTTATTCCTTGACTGTGAAAACTCTTTAATAATGTTAGCAGAAATGTCTATTAACATAAATTGGAAAAAAAATGTAGATTTCATTAATACTCGTGAGCCGTACTTTTTAAACCTCTACACTGAGAAAAAGTAGATTGTAAAAAAGTGACAGCAAAATAATATAATGATTATAATTATGTTTTAATTTGC
>AGDA01008289.1:0-13991 GCA_000281935.1 Mengenilla moldrzyki | reverse complement strand
TTAATATATATATATATATATATATATATATATATATTAAATTACTTTGCGTAGTCAACAGATTTTTTTTCAAGTTTTAAGTTATCAATATTAAATCTTGGCGAAACGTAATTAATGTATTTTTGCAGGCATCTAATTTAATATTGTACGGCGCTTTTTTGCACAATTATGGTCGTGCCACAGATACTGTTCGAAAATGTTGTTCCAATAATTCACAGTTTGCTGAACTTTCACAAAATATCAAATGTAAATTTCTAAAAAATCAGTCAATTACTTTGGAAGATCTGTTACACAAACCAGTAGCTCGAGTTCAAAAAAATGCTTTAGTTTTACACGATTTAATCAAGTTTTTACCAAATTTGCATCCTGATTACCATGTATTGAAGGAAGCACTTGAAATGACTCAAGCTTTTTTGGATGAATTCAATATAATTCAAACGAAATCTATGTTCCCGGTATTATTTGATTGAATTTAAAACTCTATTTTAATGTTATTTATCATTAGGCTAATGATAGAGCACAACGGCGATTAGTTAAAAATTCCTTTATTGTTGAACTTGTAGATGGACAACGGAAATTAAGACATTTGTTTTTATTCAATGATGTCATAGCATGTGCGAAATATAAGGTTAGTATGTAGCATTAAATTAGATTCAGAAACGTTTTTGAATCAGTTAGGTGAATTTCACATGTATACATGTTGCACCAAATTTCTATTACTTTTAAGAAGTATAAAGTATACAAAAGCAAATCGTTATGTTTTTTTGTCAAGTTCACTTTATAAAACATACCAAAAATAAATATCGAAAAACTTGTAAATCATTCTAACATTTTTTTGAAGATATTATTCTAAATAGAAATTAGTTACCACTTCATTAATTTTTTCCGCTTTATACAATTATTCATATTTTCAAAGGTATCAAATAGTATTGATGTTTATTTAAAGAAATTTTTCATTGATTTTTTTATATAAAAAATATTTTTAGATTTCTCCAATATTAAGGATTTTTTATTGATTTCTTTTATCTGAAGTTTTTAAAATTGTTTATTGGCAAAACTTTTTAAAATTTAAAATTTGATTTTAAACTTTAATATATTTTTTTTATGTACAGTTATAGTATGTATTTTAAATTAAGTCTTTTGAAGTGGAGAAAGAGTATGCTTATATTTTTCATATCTAATTATTGCCAGTAATTAACATGTATAGAATTATTTAAATTTATTTTTATGAAGAAAATTGTGTCTTTTTTGATGAAAAAAAAAAAAATGTTTCACTGTTATCGTTTTTATTTTAATTTAAAACCTTCATAAATGTAACGTTTCTGACACTTATTCGTTTAAATTTATTGGTTGCATTCAAAAAATCTGAATCAGTTTTAAAAATTAATAATTGGCATTATTCTGAAAATACAAAAAATAATTTTTAGCTATTTGTCAATTATTACATTTTAAGGAGCTCTGGAACAATTTATTTTTTTTTTACAAATTATTGCCATTGACATTTTTTGATTAATTTATGTTTTATCACAGTATAATCACTTTTAAAACATAATCTTTTTCAGATAAGGTAATCTTCAATATGTCACTAGCAACAAAGTAGAGAAAAGTCCATTTAGAGTTTATGACGAGTACTAAAACTTTTCTAATATAAATTAAGAGTATGTTGAACATATATTTACAAATATTCTAGAATGTAAAATGTTACGGAACACTACTGATAAATATATATTCTGTATCGTTCCTTTTTTTTAATATTAAAAAAAGTTTTTATATAATTATAATAATTTAATTTGTGAGGTTTACTCTCTGTGTCTTTAAAAAATGTTTAGCAATTGAGTAATAGCTACGTAAATTTGTTCGAGTACATTCGAGTGTGCTCTTATCGCTTTATATTTACTGAACTCTGTTCAAGAGACTTTAGCCATTATCCAAAACATACTCTCAATAGGATAACTGTTACGTCATAACTACTCAGTTACTCAACTTCTGTGTTTTGCGTAAGCTCAAGTAAGTTTATCAAAATATTTTCTTTAATCCAACTCTTTGTGTAGTATATTTTGAAAAGGTTTTTAGCTGCTTCTGGATAATAGAGCAAATAATAGTGAATGAATAGTTTAATAAAAAAATGGGAATTTTATTCATTATAAAAGACGCTCAAGTTTGAACACTAATAGTTTTTTGTATCAATAACATAATGCCGTTTTTTAATAGGCTTTATATGGTTAACGCCGGGGAATTTATTGAATGCAGTCTTCATATAATGAAATACATTTTTTACGGTTTATTTTTTAGCCGTCTCGAAGTGATAAGTACACTTTTGAATTGAAATGGTTTATGCCTTTGTCACAAATTTTAATTATGGATGAAGCGTTTTCTGAAGCAAGAGAATCGTCTCCTGCAAACATAGTTTCCTTAAAGACACAAGCATGTACCGTACGCGACCAAATAATTCATCATGAAGATGATAAGAAGATTCACCATAAATTTGAAAAGCAGAAAAAAAAATTAAACGAACTGGAAGCACAATTAGTGTTAGCATCTCCGGATTTGATATTCCGATTAAAAAATCGTACAACGAATCGTATACAAACGTTTTTTTTATCGTCAGAATTCGAACGAATGCAGTGGATTGAGACAATAAATGCATTGCAGCAAACTTGTGCACCGCCGACGGCTAATAATAATAGTGTTAATATGATAGAACTACAAGCCTGGATCACTGCATGCCGAACATTTTTAAAGACTAATATGGGTTCGTATTTATTACGGACTGGTCGTGATGAAAGTCTTTTAGTTGGTGATTTGCACGTGACAATCAAAGATCTGATAAATATCGAGTTTCCAATAGGTATTTCCAATTCAGTTTTTTCAAAAAATTCTAAGTGTAATTTTAAGTAAATTTTAAAATGTTTTAAAAATCTGTCTTGTATTGCAATTTTTAACTTAACAATAATTTTTATTAATTATAAAATTTTTCATTTTTTTTTTTAAGTTTAAAACATTAAAAATAGAAATTAGTTATTTTTTCTTTTTATTGTGAAATTGTAAAAATTATAAAAGAAAAGTAAATCAAGTATGCAACTTTTTGTTAAGATTTTCAGAGATTACGTGGACATACAAGGTATAGATGCTTATGCGCAAAATTAACTGACAATTGAAATTTTTAAAAAACAGCTAATTAGTAAGCACTCCTTAATTTCTTAAACAAATGATATCTATTTATCTTAGGCGATCTATATTGTGTTGTTTTTTTTAGGGATATTCCATTAAAAATTGTCTAAATCAATGAAATATTCGAATTAAATGTGCAAATAATTAAACCTTGTGTAGGAAGAGGGACAAAATTAAACAATGCACTTTTCTTTATATTACAGGTTTACTTTTATGTTGTGTTGTAGTACGATCTTAGAATTACAGAAAATCATGTTATTCAAAAATTAGTGATCGTCCATTTTTAGATTCCACATAAACTTCATTTAAATTCAAATTTAATAAATAAGTTTAAAATCATAAATATCTTTTTTTAGAGAAATTGTGAAATAATTTTATTTTTTAATATTTTTCTATAAAAACACTATAATTTTTAACTGAAAACGATATTTGGATTCTAATCAATAATTGTATTTAGATATTTATGTATGTCTCGAGGTTGATTCATATGGACATTTTTTTCGGAAAGCGAAAAGCAAAATGATTTGTCAAACAGTGAGTCCGAACTGGAATGAATCATTTGTTATTGACCTAGAAGGATCCGAAAATTTGCGTATTCTTCTTTATCACGAAACTAAAAATGGAACTGTAGCACTATTCGGTAAACATGTACTAAAACTGAGCCACACATGGTTAGGACTTCAGAACATTGACAAGAGCATTACCATCAACAACTGTGTACTAAACATTACTTTAAAATTTGTGCCAAGTGAAATGACGTTACGACGCGTACCAGTCGCCAAAGCTGGTGCTCTATTTGGAGCCAAAATTCAACAAGCTTGCAAGTCCGACTTTCATTTATTGTTTCGTCCTTCTTTGTTTATAGGTTGTAATTTTTCTTATAGGCGGCAAAAACGCGAAGTTCCTTTTATTATAACATCGTGTATCCGTGAAGTAGAGAGGCGTGGTATGAAGGAAGTGGGGATTTATCGAGTACCTGGTTCGGCGTCTGATTTAATGAAGCTTAAGAAGTCGTTTGAAACTAGTAATTTAGTTTTAGCCCTACGTTACAAAATAAGAAACAATGATTTTTTCTTGTTAAAAAATTATAAATTTTTAATCTACCTATTATAGTAACTGTTGCAAATTACTACACAGGGAGACCGAGTTATTCTCTTTTTCTGAATTATTAATGAAGCTACTAATGCATTTGGTCGAATAGTTTTTTAATAAATAAATTATTTGGTCCTACTAAAAATATAATACAACTTGAATTTTATTAGCAATTCAAACAGATGCTTCAATTTATTAACCTTATATTAATAAACTTATTTAAAAACACTCAAATATGTTGTTGGCGTTAGTGATTTATTCATTAATGATATTTTTATATATCGTTTAATCGTTTAAGTCCCAAGTAGCGTGACCGCACTGTTTGGGTCTTTTCGCACATATATAAGGAAAGCGCTGTCGCGCTACTTGGGATTTTTCGACAGTGTTTCTCAAAACTGTCTGAGACAAACAAAACTTTTGTATTTACTAGCTCATCTCATTTGTCATTTTATCTCATCTAATTTTTTACACATTAATTAATCAGTTTATGATTACTAATGAATTCATTATATGGCATTAATGAGAAATAATGTGGACATTACCGATTGTTTTAATACTTCTTATCGGTAATGCATCGCATAGGATATTTTTGAAATATAGTTTTATATCAAGAAATATTATTTCAGTAATATTTTTTTAACAAGGTTTTGCCAATGATGTATAACAAAGAAATTAACAGTTCATAGCAGTTGTCTTAACAGTTTCATAACACTAATGTAACAATTTAGTACGTAGAGAAGAATTTATCTCAATTTATCAGATTTCGATTTTTTTAATGTTCTTTTTCAATATTATGTCTGATATTGAAATCTAACATTGCAAAAGCAAATATTATAAAACAAAAAAAGAATAGTAAATTCCTCTGATGTATCATAAACATGTTTTTGATTTATTTAGTAAAAAGTATGTATTTGAACAATTAATTTGTTTTTCAACATAAGGTTTGTTTAATTTTATTAAAAATTGTTCTTAGAAATTACTTAATTTTCGTATAGCGAAATGAAATACTTTTACTAGTTTTAAATTATTTGATTATAATAACATTTGTTTCTGTGTGCTATGTTCAATTTTTTTAACATATTTATAATAGAATTTTAAAGAATCAAACAATTTTTATAATAAATTGGTAAAAATCTGCATTTTGTTAAAAAAATTTTATACTTAAAATTTTAAATTTTTGAAAATTTTTAAAGATACTATTGTGAAAATGATTTTCAATAATGCTATAATATTATTAAGTAATTAAAAAATTAATTTTTATAAAAATTCCAAAAGATTTTTAACACGAAAAAACATATTTTCTTTGTGTTTTTTGCATATGGAATGTAGTAAATATTTTCAAATAATTTTATTTTTTTTAAGATGCCTACGAAGCCGAACAATTGCTCAAAGAAGTCGATATACATTCCGTAACAGGCATTTTAAAGTTGTATCTTCGTGAGTTGCCCGAAGCTTTGTTTACCGATCATTTGTACCAGCAACTTTTCGAAGCTTACAATAGTGCCAATAACAATTCAAAGCAAAGAGCAAATCTTCTACAAGACTGTTTTAGTAAATTACCACCACAAAATAAACAATCTATTCTATGCATTTTGAATCATTTAATTAAGTTTGTATTCAACTAAACACCGTACCTTTAGAATAAAAGAAATCTGTTTTCACGTGGATAATTATTCTACTAATTGCCATTATTGATTTTTAATCTAAATAGTCATTTCTTCCCATGCTCGACTGAACTACTAATTTGTTAGAAATACAATAAGCTGTTTGACTGCACTGCTAGAGTGTAAGCCCTGCCAAGAAAGCATGGTCTATTAATTACTTTTATTTATTTCTTTTTAAAATAATTCGTTTAAATAAGACATCAATAATAAAAATAATCGAAATTTAATTTAATCCATTGAGTTCCAAGCAACGCAATCGCACTGTTCTTTTTTCATGTCGAGAAAACACAGACGATTCCCACGTTGTGTACAACTGACGAAGCGTTAGCAAACAAAGCAAGCGCTATCGCGCTGCTTGGGATTTTTTCGCAAAACTGTCTGGGACTCAAAGGGTTAAATAACCATATTAATAACTGGACAATTTTTTTCAACCATTATTATTGCTACATAATTATTGAATTCATTTCAAAAACAATAAAATATAATATTACAAAAAAAAACAAATAATTATTTTCTTAATTGTTTTCTTTTTTTCCGTGTATATTTTGATGGTTCTTTGACATTTTATTTAACGATTTTATAAACTACAGTGGTATTTGTTATACGAATCTAATATGTCCCGTAATTTTGCTCGTATCTCAAAGTAATTTTCTCCATTGAATTTTGTTAAAATACCAATTGTACAAAAAACAAAAAACAAAACCCAACTTATCAAAAATACTTTGAAAACAACAAAAACAAAAAAAGAACACCCAGACAGAGTTCTAATGTGTAAGAGAAAATGTTAGACGCATGCCTCACACGACATCAATATGCTCCATGGATGTTAACGTCGTGTGACGCGGTGTAGTGTAAAGCGAAATACTACTAGTTCAGCGGCTGGTATCTAAAACACTTGTATGTTTAGGAACCACTGTATTATAACTACAAGCAGTTTTTAACAATATTTTAAACATTAAATAACAATGAATGTTAAAAACAAAATGATCATATTTTTTAACTAACGTGGTCTTATAAATAATTTTAAATTGAGTTATTTCTTTAAAATCCTATGAAAAGTAACATTACAAAGACGATCATTTGATGCTAATCTTTCGCGTGATCGTTAAAAAGACATTTTAAAAACTACATTAAAACAAATGTCGCTGATGATGATTGTATGAGTACCGGAAAGTTTTGAATTTTTAAATACGTTGTGACATTTTTTTTAGAATAACAATTAACTAGTTAGTTATATATATCTTATGATTTTCAGTTTTATCATTTATCCATTTATAGTTAAAAAATTTCAAATATTTTTGAAAACATAGTTGACCAGTTACGAGTTAACTCGTGCTTTTTTTTGCTAAATGTGACTGAACGGCCACGATTAAAGTCGTGACATATCTTTTTTTTTTCCATAATCACTTTTTCGAATAAATAATAAGCAAATTTTATTAAACTTTATTATTATAAAATAATAGCTTCCATATTCAGTTATAAGAAAATAGTCATTGAAAGAAGAAATTCTCATTAAAATTGCCGATTAACAATGTGCTAAAAATACGTTTCAAAAATAATAACAAAAACATGAAATGTTATCCACACTAAAGGTATTATTTGATTAGAATCCAGTATTAAAAAATATTTCTTTCACAGAGTGAACCAGTTCGAAGCGGAGAACAAAATGTCACTGAATAATTTGGCTACTATATTTGGACCTACTTTGTTACGGCCAAGCATGAAATCCGAAGGCCAGAAACAACGTGATATGTTAGTAGCTGGTACGTTCGATGTCATGTCGCAGGCCGGGATTTTATTTTGTTTCCTCGATTTGCTACAAAAAAACGTGACATTAAAATAGGGCACAAAATATTTCAAATATTATTTTTGTACGCAATAGTGCCTTCTAGCAGGATCATTTCATGCTTACACAATTTGATAATCATGTTAAATTTTAATGTTTTATATGAATAGATTTAAATGTTTTATATTTTTTTTAATAGATAAAAATACTTGTGTCTAGTCATTAGTGAGAAATTTTAATTGTAAAACTCACATTTTATTAAGGTTATGGTTTGAATATCCAATACATCATTATAAAGTTTAATTTTGCCACCTAATTAAACAGAAATTGTTATTTTTTATACATAAAAATTAAAATTTACATTTTAAGAACTTTATCTTTGCCACCGGATGCCACTCTCGAGCCATCTGGAGACCAATCAACTGCGTAAACTTCGTCAGAATGACCTGGTAAATCGTTCTCTAACTTACGAGTTTTTAAATTCCAAACTAAAACAAACAATATAGAAATGATCAAATCAGACTTTTGTTTAAAGTTCGTTATACGTTTCAATGTGGAATCAGCACTGGCACTGACTAACTGACGTGAGTCTGCCGAAAATGAAACCATATAAACGGCCTGAACGTGGCCACGAAGCGTACAAATGAATTTTCCACTTTTACCATGCCACAGCCTAATCGATTTATCGAACGATGCAGAAGCAATCAAACGCCCATCTGGGGAAAACTTAACATCGTTTATTAACTGTTGATGCCCTGTCATTCTTGTTATCGGTTTTTTTTCATGTTCCGGTCTCCATAAAATTAATGTAAAATCATCAGAACCGGAAACTAGGAATTCTCCGTTATCCATACATACTTTTCGATAGCTTTCTAATGATTTTTCTTGAACTGATTTGCCTGCATTAAAGAACCCGGTTACACAAAATATTTTTATAACGTAAAGAAAATATTCCATAGTATCTGTTGAAGTATACATCTGTTTTCTAAAAGTTTTCGTGGAATATTAAAAATTAATTTCAAAATTTTATTCAAATTATTATTATTATTAATATAAAAATTTAGATAAAAACTATTGGTTCTTTTTACAAACATTGCTTTGAAGAGGTATATATATATAAGTAAAAAATTAATTTCCACCTCTAATAAACTTCGCAGTTCTCTTTATTTATTCGAGAAAAAAGTATAAAAGGTGTATGAAAATAAATGAGTGCCCGTTGAATGTTTTTTTGGAACAATGTATGAATGTTTCACATTTATGTTTTATTTACATCAAGGAGGGTACGAAATGTTCACAGTTTATTTGATGTAAATAAAGCAAATAAAACATTCATTTTTTTCGTGAACATTTTTGTGTAAAGAAAATGTTCAACTTCCAATAGGGAATTTACTTGATTAATTTGATGAAATAATATTTTATAGTTCTAATTTGCAGATAAAATAAAACAGAGCTTTAGCCAATCATATACCAATATTTTAATGATTAAATTGTTTAATCGTCATAAATAACCTGAATAAGTCTTATTTACATGACTATTACTATCGGGTTTTGAAATTAGAATGGAAAATTAACGTGTATTGTAAATGTAAAAAGCATGCTTGATGTAAATGTACTTTGAAAAGCTATTTTTATGTACAAATTGCAGTAATCCAAATAATTAAATTTGACAAAAAATGAATAATGCTACTACACTTCACGAAAGTAAATGTATATATAATTTACACTCATTATTATAGTCAAATCTATTATATTTTCTTTAAGTTTCCGCTGAAATTTCACATTTTATCCATTAAATATCACACCGGTCAAAATTATCCATTTAGTAGAAACAGGAAAATTAGAACCGTTGCTAGTTCTAATGTTACAATGAAATAAAATTACGTTTATCTTCTGTAAAATATTTTTGCAATGATCCTGCTTCATAAGCTCCTAAGCGTAAAACGTAGTCGGTGTTTAAAGCCAATGTGTTAACCCAGTGAGAGTGACCTTCAAGTGTCCGACACAAAATACCCTAAAAAGTATAACTAAATATTAGTTAATGTTAATTTTTTATACATTTTTATACGTAATATATTTTAAATGTATATTTACAAAAAAAACTCATATTTTACGTATTGTAGTACCCAAAATACCTGTCAATTTGGTACGAAATACTAGAAAGTGAAATATTCGATGTTATCTTTGTACAAAAAATTCATTATATTTATAGCCTATTATTTATTAACTTAGCAATTAAAATTTTAAACCTTAAGATTCGAACTAAATAATGATTCGAGAAAATTTATGCTACGTGTTAATTTTCGTATAAACTAAAATATATAACTGAATATTGAATTAATAATAATATAATATCAATATTTGTAATTTATAGAATGTTTCTATATATACCATTAATATATAATTATTATACTTATTTTACTTCAAGCGTAAATTTAAAAATAAAATCTATTAGTTACAAATGACTTAAGAGTTGCACTTCAATTAAAATAATTCTAAGGCTTAGAAAATGCTTTTGTTCTGTATAAAAATAAAAGAAAACAATGTTTTTGTTTATTACTTGACCTTTATAATAGTTGCTATAACAAATACTAATTTCCTATTTATTCCAACAGTTTGAAAAACAGTATTGGTATAACAAGATCAGTAACAAAATACAAATCAATTTCAAAATTATAGGAAAAATATACGATATTTTAGAAAAAAGTTTGGTAATTAAAAGAACGTTGATCGTCGCACAATGGGGTATTTTTTCATTTTTGGCGGCCGAAATTAGGAAATGGTTTCAAAGTCATCTTTATCAATTAAATAATTTTATCTAATTTTAAATTTGAAGAAAATGTCAATTTCACACTTTTTGTGTTACAAATTTGTTTTTTCAAATGAGTTTAATTAAATAAAAATAAATGTTTTTAATTCTAATATAAAATTTGATTAAATGATTATTATCATTTCATATTTACGTAAAATTAAAAAAGGGCTTTTCGTCAATCATTTTACGTGTCATTAACTTAATTCCAGACGGTCTTAAAAAAATAACAAGCTCTTTTTACAAAATCTGAGGAAAAATTGGTACAAAATTAAACCGCCCTATTTTAAAAAACCGGGGTAATTACGGAACTTATTTTTCAGCTCTTTAATTTGCAAATGTCCATAGTGTTATATGAAAAAGTTTACCCGGAAGCATCCTGAAGTATAACAAAAATATAGAAGTTTGTGAAAAGAAAATCAAAAAATTAAACGAAGGCTTAAGTTTTAAAAAGCGTGTACTCACATGATGGAGAAAGTTTAAGAATTAAAAATATTCAAAAATTAATTTTTATTACGTGCTTCACATGAAGTCATAATAAATTATTTTATATCTTTAAACAGAAAGCAAGAAATTACTAATTAACTTACAATAAAAACTAAGAAAATTGAAAAAGAAAATTCGGTTAAAAATGACACATTTGTAAATGAACTTGAGCATTCCAAACTATTAATAAAGTAAAAATAATAGTAAAAATAAATTCTACAACTACTTAGCTTATGATCTTTTATAATTTTTATAGTGTCAAACACATTTTACAAAATCGACTTTTGGCCGCCTAAAATAGAAAAATACTCCACTGTGCGTCGTTAATATAGCATTATATTAAAAAAAGCAGCGTTGCCTTGTAAATCGAAGAAAAGTAATGTAAATATACGATCATTAATAATATTTCTAACTTAAAGCTGCATTTCATGTAGTAAGCAGTATTTTTATAATACTTCCTGTGTGCCAAAATAAAAAAACAATGTTATTTTCATGTTACTTTTTGATTAAAAATAGTCACTCCAATTGTTATAACATTTGTTATAACAACCTTTAATTTTCTATTTTCTGCAACAAGTTAATAACAATGTTAGAGAAACAGAGTCGGTAACAGGTTAGTAACAGAATACTAATAAGTATTGGAATTGTAAAAAAAAATGAAATCGTGACTTTTCGAGTTTGTCGTGAAAGAAAAGCTAAAACCAAAAGGTTTCGATGTCCCTTTTCATTTCTCATTACTATTTATTTACCGAAAATTTTTATAATGTCATATTTTTTCACGACAATTTTGAACTCACTAATATTCTGCTATTAATTTTGTTACCGAACCTGTTTCATTAATATTATTAACTTATGCAGTAAATAAGAAATTAACATTTGTTATAACAACTGTTATAACAGTTGGAACGACTATTTTTAACCGACAAGTAACATGAAAATAACATTTTATTTTGACACACAGGGTATTCAAAGCTTTATACGCAGTGCATTCACAAAATCGATCCAGTATAGTGTCAAAAATTAAAAGTACTTGCTGTAATATGAGTGAAATTAAAAAATGAAATTTTTATTCTATTTTAGCGCCTCCTAACAAAATAAGTAAGATTAATTAATTGCTTGATAAAAAGAATTATGTTTGTTATAACAAACATATATTGGTCTAAATGTTAACCAAAAGCTTTTTAAAAGCCTAAAAAATTGAAAATAACACAGTTTTTTCAAAGTTTCTCGCTAAAAAACCGTTCAAGTTACAAAAAGTTATTTAAGTTTTTGATAGATCTTTTAAAGCTGCATAAAAGTTATTTTTCCAAAAAAAGGCTAATATTCGAGATATAGGAGTTTTTGTCTTGCTACTATCACCCCTTTTAACCTTTATAACTCGCCCCCAAGAGAATTAAGGCACTTTTATTCTTCCAAAGACGTGTTTAAGCAAGTGAGGGTATTTTGAAAAAAATCGGTGATTGACACATGGAGAAGTTTTCTTGTAAGATTCCTTTTTTTGTATCACAATCTTAAAATTGATTAGCATTCTATTACTAACCATGTTATGATCATTGTTTTTCTAATATTGTTTTGAAGCTATTATAATAAATAGGAAATTAACCGTTAATATAACAACGTTTATAAAAATTAGAACGACTATTTTTAGCAGACAAATAACATAAAAAAAACATTGTTTTCTATTATTTTAATAGATAAGTATCTTAAGGAACGCGAAATTAGACGAATAAACTTTACATATTTGTATATAAAAAGATAATTGATTAATGGCATTTTGGTTAATATATTCCAGGAAAAGTTAGGTTGACAAGATCTTTTGGCAAACTCTCCTGTTTAGAGTACATATACTAAAATGCCTAAAGTGAAATATTCTTAAAATTACAAGCGTACATCTTGAGCTCGCCAGACTTTAATAGTTCGATCTTGTGAAGCGGAATAAATGAGATCAGTACCGCCCCATTTGACACAAGTCACTGATTTTGTGTGTCCAGTAAGAGAACGAACCGTTTGCCCCAAAACTGTGTCCCAAATACGAATATCATTATCCTTCGAAGAACTAACTAAATATCGGCATTCTGAATTTCTTTTTTATTAATAAAAATTTTAAAAACTCCTGTAATGCTTGTCATGTATAATTATACAAATGGAAAGGCTGCCAAGCGATAAATGTTATCCATTGTTTATGTCCGGACATACATTTCCCAATTTGCTGACCTGTATCTGCATTCCAAATAACCAAATGACCTTTTTTACATGCTGAAGCCAATTTTTGACTGTCGGGTGACCACGAAATACAAAGAACCCAGTCGTGATGCGCCTTACCAATATACTGAGGAGTTTGAGTATATATATCCCAAAAACGAACCGTTGTATCGCCGGAACCACTAGCTAATCTTTCACCATTTGGACTGAAATTTACAGAAATCACAGCTTCCGTATGACCACTTAATGTACTATATTTTAAACAATTAATGTTTAAGTTTTGTTATAAAAAAGACATAGTCTCTTATCAAAATAACAAATTTTAAAGTTCTATTTTATATATATATATATATATTAAAATATTTCTCATTCATCTTTTAAAAAAATTAAAAATTTAGCAGTGATGTGTTCCAAATTTTTGT
The DNA here is from genome assembly GCA_000281935.1 of Mengenilla moldrzyki. Classification (NCBI taxonomy): domain Eukaryota; kingdom Metazoa; phylum Arthropoda; class Insecta; order Strepsiptera; family Mengenillidae; genus Mengenilla; species Mengenilla moldrzyki. Next base: position 362 of record AGDA01008289.1, on the reverse strand, counting down.
TGTAATCATGGTACACACGTTAAAACTCAAAAGCACCACTATTACAGAATCAAACTTTTTTTAAAATTATATTTTTCTTAATTTTATAATAAATTTAATAGAAAATGAAATCTGTAGAGTGCACATTACATTTGAGCCATGTGTACCTAGTTTTTTTACAATAAAATTCAAAAAATTATTATTCGAAAACTGCTTATCAAAAAACTTTTTTGGAGCAAAACAAAGAAAAATTCGATAATTTAACGGAGATTTAGTTTTTTTTATACCTATTTCATTCACGTCAAAAAATTTAAAAGAATTTTTTAAAATTACGAAAAAATGTTATTTTTTATGTGTTTTTGGAACTTAAAATTTAAACTTTT
>AGDA01008194.1:0-13071 GCA_000281935.1 Mengenilla moldrzyki | reverse complement strand
ACACGTCTACAAATATACACATGCAAGCACACATACAGACAAAGTTTTCTGGTTATGATATAAGATATAGATTTACAAAACATTACCTAATTAGAATTTAAAAAAAACTTTATGTAAGTTGAAATTCGCATAAACGTTTATTATTTAAGAAGTTAGAGTATTAATATAACATTATTATAACATTATATTATATTATAACAGTATTATAACATTATATTATATTATAACAGTATTATAACATAAAAAAGTTTAACTACTGTTATTTTTTTAGCAAATTTTTAAAAAATACATCATGGTTTAAAACAGAATAAATTTTAAAAATTCTCTCAGCTTATTTTGCACAAGAAGTAACAAAGCTGAATTCCCTAATGCATTCACAATCTGAATTCTAAATCTTCCTCTTTCAAAGTCTTTCTATTATTAAAATTCTTTGTTTAACATTTCGTCTAAATATTTCATTAAAAACATTATAATACAGCTATTTCTAAAATTCATATTTTCTATCGAAGCTAACACCAAACATAAAAAGATTCTATTTAAGTAATTTTATAATTTTAAAAAATGACCAAGACTTTTTAAAACTAAAGTTCTACACTGAGAAAAAATAACGAAACCCATTTGAAAAATGAAAGAAAATTAAAGATTTGTTTGTAATAAAAAATGTTTAAAAATAACCAGAATTTTAATAAAATCAACAAAAAAAGTCGGTAAAAACAATTTACATTTGCTTTTTTGTCACATTTTACAAACTTTTATGTCAAATAGACAAACTATTTTTCTCAGTATAGTTTTTAAAAAACCATTAGTAAAAATAAATTTAACTTTTGAACATTTGCTATATGCCTCGATGTCACCCAAATATGTATCAAAATCCAGCATTATGTCAAGGAAGAAAATTGATTAATCACAAAAAAAAACTTTATTTACTAAAATTTTAAATGAATATAATTGTTAAATTTTATATTTTCCTTACATTTTTATTTTGCAATTTTTTATATGAAAGAAACAAATACATTACTTTTATCGCTTTTATAAATCTAAGTTAATGAATTAAACAAATTAGTTTCTTTTGAAAGATAAACGTGAAGTTTCATAAAAGTTTATACCAAACAGACAATGTGAAATAAAATAGCGTAACTGTTATCAATGAGCACCCATTAAAAATTGCTATTATTTATGAAAAATAATAAAATCAATTTTGCTATTTTATCTCAAATTGATATTTCCAGCAATATAATTTTCTGTAACATTCAATTCGAAATTTTACTTAATTTTCAAATTGATTTTTTAATAATACTATAAAAATGAATGTTTTTACAAAAGCTACCTATTCAAATTGAAAAAAAAAAACGTATATGCATGGCTATATAAATTAACAAATTGAATGAAGCTTGATTAATTTTTATTCGCATCATTTCAAATATATCAGAAAAAAAATAAAGCTTAATCTATTTTATTATTTCTTTATTAAAACATATAGAGGTGAATATAGAAATGATATATTAAACTTTTAGCTTTAAACTACTACACCACCATTAAAGTAAAAATTAATATATAAACTTTATTTGTACTAATAATTTGTATTACGATCTTCTTTTATATGATAAGATTATGGGAATAGATATCTAATTTCTGAAATATCTAAATACGCGTTTTTAGGATTCAATTGCATGTCTTCTACAGTTATTTCAAATACTAGTGGTTTTAATACTAAGCAGAAACAGTTTTTAGTATCCATAAAAGTGTAATTTGAAAATTTTAATTACAGAACTTTAACCAGATCAATGATAAAAGTGACTACTAAATTTAAAATTAATTGTTCTAAATTTCGAAATATGTAGAAAATATGTATGATACAAGCAAAATTATATTACAATATGTTAATAAAATTTTATTTCAAAGTAATTAGCGTAAAAAATAAAATAATTTCACTAAGTTTCAAAATAATATCTCTTGTCTTGAAATCGTGAAGTTTAATTTTATATTTGGTAAATATTTTCATCAATGTTGATAATAAATTGATATGTTGATTTAAATAATGTTGAAATTTAATAATTAATATCATTTAGTTGCGTTGATATTAAAAAAAATAGTTTTTAAGACTTGATGTTTTATTTCAAGTTCTAAGTACATGAAAATTGGAATTTTGTATATTAAAAAATACTTAATTGTACACAAACTTCTTATTTGACATTAATTTACTCACATACCATACATAGAGTCTATATGTGTAACATCAAAAGTAAAATAAAGCCAATATTGAAATTGCTTTTATGTAAACGTATTTATATATGTACAAAATTGTAGTAAATTTTTTAAACTAATTGGCGACACACAAATAGGTAATAAAATATAATATGTCGTATAATAAAGAGATTCAATCATATGGTTATGGATTGTCATTAGCCACCTTCAGTATCGATATTTGTATAAATATGTAAGATTATTAAATCTTAAATTTATTGAATATATTTTTTACAAAGAAAAACACCTAATCTGAAAGAGTTAAATTGGTTTTATAGTTCTGCTAAAAAAACACACACAAAACATAAAAAGTAAAATGTTATATAAGAAATAATAAAAATACGTTGATTGAAATTTAAATAATATAATAAACTTTCAAAAGTTTATATTAAAATTAAAGTTAAATCTGCTCAACTTGTCGATTTTAAATATTAAAATTTTAAATAACAATTCTAAAAAATATACTTTTCAGAAAAATGATTAAGTTTTATTATCGAAAAAAGTACCTTTTGTATTTTAAAAGATACTAATACTGCAAAATTTAGATAGAAAAGCACAAAAAGTATCAAAGTTTCTAAATACAGGCTAATAGACGTTGTAACTAAATTTCATATTTAAATATCTAGAGATAATACAACATTAAATATACGGAAGCCTAATACTAAAGTATTCATAAATTAACTCAAACGCTCAAAGAAATATTATTTTCCCTATTATACTTAATGCAGACATATAAGTTAAAAGGTTGAGTAACTAATTTTTATCTTTAGACAGCTATTTTTTAAAGCCTTTAACATTATCCTTAAAAATATTCTTTTTAACTTTACCGAATTTACTAACATTTCAGATTTTTAGGGTTGTTTTAAATATCTATACATGAAAAGCAACTATTCTGAAATATATATATTGTGGATATACATGATCACTTTAATTTTAATAGCATATCTTTAAATTTAATTTTAGTTATACACTTTTCTACACGCAGACTCACTAGCTAACTTGCATATGAAACATTCAATTCGAAAAATTTCGCCAAATATGCAAAATTAATAATGTAGCCTTAATAATTTTTCGAAATTTCACCAAGAATTGCATTTAATTCATAACTATCTTTGTACACACGCGAAAAGGAACGTGTACACGTACACGGTAAAATGTCAGTAAAAGTTATTTAAAAAAGTATTAGTTAATTTTTTTGGATCATTTTTTGGAGAAATTTTTAATCTTTATTTTGCACAAAAAAACTAATTATTTAAATCGTGTATGAAGCAAGAAAAAAAGTTTAAGTACAAATTTAATTGAATGTTTTAATTTATAAATTACATTTAATAATTTTATCAATTTTACAATGATTTCCAGTGAACAGCGTAATTACTTTTGATCAGCAATAGCAATTCAAATTATTGTTTCAATTTCATATGAGAATTAAAGCAAAATTACACGTAAATCGTCTAATTTTTAATTTTTTTTAAAAGAAAGTTCCACTTCAATTATAGCGTAATTGTCATTATAACAAACGCGTAATAATATAGCCATTTATAGTGAATACTTCATTAAAAAATTCAGTTTCAGATTTTTGTATTTAGAACAAACTATTAATTAGAAGAAAATAAATAGTTTTTTATAGTAAATTAAATTTCATTTTCATTTTGCCTTTCATTAGACAAAAAGTAAATTAATGTATAAAAAACAAAAATAAAACTTCCTCTTCAATACTTTTCTTTTATTATGAAAAAAGTTTCTTGTTGATAAAAAGTTTTTATTGACTGAAAATCGAGTACGATGGCAAAATACTTTTCGCATAAAAACTAAAATTTTCATTTTGTTTGGAAACTATAGTTGATGGGCAGCCAAGAGCGATTTTATCATGGATATCGAACACGAAAAGATCGAGCTTTATAAGCTTGGCAGTAGATGGACATACATTTTACAGATTGAATTTCCCATTTCGTGTTCATAAATGGTATCACACTTGCCAAAGTTGGAATGGACATACAGGCGAGTGGCAATTATGGATTAATGGAGAACGTGTTGGACGTGGCTTTCATAACAGGGTAGGTTTAAGTGCTTATCTCAAAAACAGTTACATTAAGTGAAATGAGAAACCAGCTTCGAAGTCGCCACTATCTATTTTATGTCATTATAAAGAGAACAATGTTGGACGACCAAGGGTAAAGCGGGCCTTAGGCAACACTTTAATTCCGAGCCTATTTTTCAATAATGACATAGACTTTGCGTTTGATAGTTTGGTTTTAAAGCATATAGTAAAGTTATATTAGCATATCGGATGCCAAGAAAAAAAGTGGTCTGTAAATATGGTTACTACAAAACTGTGTTAAAAAAACTGAACAAAACTTTGTTCATTTGAAATTCACCAAAATAAAATTTTGTTAATTTTGATATAACAAAAGTGTCACTCCCACAATGTTATGTTGAGTAGTGAATATACTCATTATGTTAAGACGTATAAGATAAAAATAACTAAATTTTCAACACTTGTAGTACGGAAAACACAGATAGTCTGATACCATTTTGTGTAAATATTTCGGGTTCTAAAAAAGACATAGTGATCCCTTTAAATTTGCTATTGTCAACTTAAATATTTAGTGAAATTTCCACACAAAGTTTCATCTTTTTTTTGTTTATACGATAAAAATAATCAGCGTTATGCCAACAGATGACGCCACTTTTTACTTATAGCCAATTTAAATTTTCAGTGAAATCATCTCACAAAACAGAGTCAGTGAACCTATATTATCTGCAAACAAATATAAAATATACTTATTTTGTTTGGGGACTATTATAAGTTATAAAAAGTGGTTACTATAAAAACACTAAGTTCTACCAAATTTTGATAAAATAATTACTATTGAAAACAAAATTGGACCGAAATAGAGCTGAATCAAAACACTTTAAATTAGTTTTGGTTCGTTTTAGTTCAAAAACACAAAAAGTTATTTTAGTTCGGTTAAGCATGATTCAATTCTATTTTGGTTCAATTTCGTTTCGGATCGAATGCCTAAATAAAATAAAAAAAGATACATGGGTACAATAAGGAACTGTTGAAAATTTATATTAGTTATACAAAAGTAGCGTCATCTTGAGTGCATTTAGGTGTTCAATCCAGTGTAAGATCTGTATAGTATAAGATCAGTGTAGTACAGATTTGGAGTAGTATAAAGCTTACATTACATTAGTTAACTTTTCGGGCACCTGAAAACTTCATTTCATTTTTTGACAGAATAAGAAACCACACAAAAATTATTACTGTCACTTTTTTACACTAGAAAAATCCTCTTAAAAGAATAACCAAAAAAGAACTCGAAAAATAATTGGACACGGATCAAATTACTCAAAAAAATTAAAACGAAAAGTCTATATTTTTGCATTTTTCCCATACAGATCGAAATTCCTCAATGAAACCCTTCTAAATGTATTTAAGAAAAAAATAGTTACCCAAATGTAGTAAATTTTAAAACGTAACCAAGTATTTTAAAACATCTATTGTCACTAAAAACGAAAAAAAAAATCTTGACGTCACTGAACGACATAATTTCGTATATCGACTTACACCGCTTTACTAAAATCGAAACTATCCATAATGGAACTAACATATTAATGTTTTCTGAGCTACTAAAAATAAAAATTTTAGTGAAACAAATAAGTTAAATATTTGGTTAGTTCTTACTTTACACAAGAACAAGTTTGAAATTTATTTTGTACTTGAAACAGAAATCTGTTTATAAAACATATTCAATTTTTTTTTTAAAAAACAACACGTTATTTAATAGCTTTAAGTTACATAAAAACCAAAATGAACTGTTTTTATTATTTAATACAGACTATAATTTTAAATGTACATTATCCTAAACTGCCTTTATCTCAAGAAACATAAATCAAATAAATATTAACAAATGTATTAACAGACAGATGAGTGCTTATCAACTATTTTTTACTACGGTCATGTACAAAGTACCAAGCTTTTCTGTTACTATATTTTGAAAAAGAGCTAATTTATAAAATAAATTTTGCTTTTCAATTAATATCAAGTTATTTATTTGACCATTTATTACAAAAAAAAGTGAAAAATAACTATACGAGAGATTAGAAATTATAGTGATTTAAAACATAAATAGATAAATTAAACTTTATTCTTATCATTTTTGTTATAGCTTGATAAAGGTTTTCCACGGTTCATTGTTGAACCACAACCTACATTTAAAAATCATTAAAATAATCTACATTTAAAGCTTTAAAATATACCCATTCAACATAGCTAATCATAATTAATCTTCTATAAATTTTCAAATATAATTAGTACATCTGAACTTTTTACTTAAAAGAAGATTAAAAGAATCATTTAGGGGTTTTAAATAGATCAAATGTTACATTTAGTTTTTTTTTAAATATGCTCTTATTTGAAACAAAAATTATAAAAATGCTGCATAAAAAATTTTTGTGCATAAAACTTGAGACGTGTTTATAAACTTAGATTTTTTAAGAAAATGTAATAAAAATACAGAAATTTATACTCTTACAGCTGTTAAAAGATATGCTAATTTTCTCTTTTCGAATATTTTCAACTTTTTTTCAAAAAATAAAAAAAAAGGAAAAACTTTTATAAGTGTTTTTTAAAATTCATTTTCAAAGTTTTAAGAAATAATTTTTTTTTTACGAATTTGGTAGAATTTCAAAAACGACTACTTTTATACAAGTGTGTATGTAATATCATTTGTTATTTTAAAATCTATACATCCATTATACTACAAATTTAATAAAAAAAAACTTGTTAATTTATTAGAAATGTATGAAATACTAATAAAATTTCCTTACATACGTATCAAAAAGCGACATATGCGAAATGTTAAGTTATTTCAATTATCTTTATATGAAGTTAAAACGCTTCAAAAAACTTTTTTTTTAAATATTAAAATATGATTTTTTAACTAGAAGAATAAAAATTTATAATATAAATGTACTGAAAAAGTTAATAATTTTACAAAACCTGGCTAATAGTTGGATATTATGAAATTTTATATACTGAGAAAAATTGATAACTTTAGAACTATACTGGTATTTGTATATGTGAAAATGATCGATTTCCTTAACACTACTAGCAGTATATTCTATCGTAGTATATAATTGTTAGCATTCATAGACGAATAGTTACACTGAAGTAAACTATGCTTATAATAAAAAAAATTTTGTTATAACTTTTTTACTACTAATTTTTCTCATTGTAACAATAAAGAGAACAGAAGATATTTATTACTCAAGAAATTTTTAAATAAAATTTTTAACCGATAGAAAATTTTCTAATTTATTTTCAAATGTTACCGGGACTTAAATTAAATTAAACGGTTTCTCACAATTTCGGACAAATATGCACTAAATGAGTTAAATATTGTTGAACTCTAATATTTCTATAATTACACAAACCTGCTATTAGCGAAATATGCGTAAAAATGTTTTTCTGAGATTGTAACAATGTGAAGAATTATGACATCGAATCACAGTAATATCAATGTAATGTTTAGCTGTGGGGAATATTATATCGCTTGCACAAATCTTTATTTCAGAAAAGAATAATAGCACAAATTAATTTGTAATAACAATGAATAGAAGTAAATGATTTGGATAAATGTTTTATCTTTCTAATAAATCGAAAAGATGTAAGATGCATTCAATTCGTTTGTGTTGAAAAAATAATTAACAAAAGTTAAATATCAATGTAAAATTTTACTTAACTGTAAGCAAACTTTTTAATTATTGTCTATTTGCAGTTAGTCGGCCACAAAATCAAATCTGGAGGTATTGCCATATCAGGTCAAGAACATGCCGGATATGAAAAAAGCCCTCTTACAAAATTGAGAAAACGACAAGGCATGATCGGTGAACTAACTATGCTTCAACTATACAGTGTAGCATTAACAGCCGGTAAAGCATACGATGATCACAAACATCACCACGTTCATTTATTCGACCATAACGGCCTACCAATTACAACCACACAACCTCCTTCCACAACTACACAGAGACCATTTCCAATATCGCATCCTTTACTAACCGGTGGTCAATTGAATCCCATGCTTCAACTAAACCTAGGTCTTTCTCCTTTTCAAATTCAAAACTCAGCACCAAATCAAAACCTATTAAGACAAAACCTGCCCTTAACACTATCCAATTATCCCAATATCGTACCAATCAGCAATACTAGAACTACGTTTGCACATCAAATATTCAAACGTAACAGCAGTAAAAAAAGACGCAGGGGCACTAAAAAGTTTAAGCGTGATCTGTTCTTCCAGGAGCACAACGGGCGTATCGTTGAAATAAATACAGTCCCAGAAGACATTTATCCCGGCTTAGCAACCAGCAGTCAAAACAAGGGAATATTGACGGAACAAAAAACTGATATTGGGGAACCAGCAGCGTTCGAAGTCTTCGCTCTAATGAATATCTGCTCAGGATGCCATATAGAACCATTCGAAAAGGTTTTGGTTTTGGGCTGGAGACAAGCGCCCAAAAAATTATTTTCTGGTGCTATTTATGCTATCGCTAATCCGAAGTGCAAAAACTTTTAAGCTTTGTATTTCTTTACTGTTTTTTACTGCTTTTTTTCAATAAAGGTGTCTAAATTTCGAATAAATAAATATTTAAGTCGAAATATATTGCGAAAAACATATCTACCGATTTTAAATCCGTTGATCCTTTAAATATTAAGAGCAAAATATTTATGTCTTTTAATAAAAAAAAAAAAACAATCGATTTTTTACTTATTGAACCAAATGTTTCCAAACGTCCAATAAATTTTTATGAAGCTAGATTTGCATAAAAATTTCAACAACTTTGCGTAAAGTTTTTGTTTATTATCGAAATAAACTTAAAGATTATTCCTATATGATATAATTTACATTTTAAACTTCTGAAACATTATCAAAGAATAGTAATAAATATTTATATCAAAACAAACTGAGCAAATAAATTAATGGCATGTAGTGATGGTTAGATGCAAAAGTTGCTTTTCACGTTTTTAATACAATTTGTTTTACCAATTTGTAACACCTTTTGTTAAACATGTAATGTTTAAATTTCATGTTGAAAATTTAATTAAAACTATTGGAATATATACAATGTTTTTTCTTAAGAAATTAAGAAAAAAGAAACTTCTTAAAATTTGCTATCAAAAAATCTTCTAATTCAAAGAAATTTACAATTTGCTCAAGATACTTGTAATCCCCCTAATTTTTGTAAGAAACGCGTATTATCTAAAATTGAAATTGAAATGGTCACATTAGTGGATTATAGCATTAAAGTGTAAGTTCGTATAGCACAAAAGTAAGATATATAGTTTAAATTTGGCTTACATTTTCAACATTTTAAATTCATATGAATTAATTAATAAAATGATATTTAAACTTTTTCATGTATGCTTAAAAGTATAACAAAACAAACTCTTTATATACATTTAAAAGCATGAATTATTAGACAGTCATTTATTTGCAAACAAACATTAGAAAAGTTTATTATTTTACAGCATTCTTTGATCAAAAAGAACGTTTTTTACAATGTAAAGTTATTAAAAACACGAATAGAATAAGTGATTTTTAGAAAGAAAAACAATTAACTTACGACTTTTAACGTAAATATTAAAATTACGATTTTACTTCTTATAATTATCATTACTTTTGACTAAGCCAGTTTAGTCACTTTTATCTTAAAGTTGTACTTAAAACGTTTTTTCGATAATTCCTAAGATGATTATCGTCAAACAATTTTTTTCCTTATGTAACTTTTGTATAGATAGTGTCTTGCTATAGGATCATTTATACGATCATCTTTACGATTATTTTATGACGATAACTGTCATACCAAGCAATACAAAAATTAAATCAAAATAAGACCAACAACAATTAAAATAAAAATATTATTAGTGATCGGATTCCAATTCGTTAAAAACGTTTTTTGACTATTTTAAAATGATCGAAATTAAATATCACTTTTTAATCATCTTATATCGTCGTAAAGACAACGTGGTTGTACGGGAACGTACAACTGTGCAAGCATTTATTTCAACAAGTTTGTTAAAAACACTGTTCAACAGTTGAGAATTCTATAAGATAAGTTTTTATTTTTCTGAAAGCACATGTTTGATGTATGGTAAGAACGCAAAATTTTTAAAACGTCATATGCCAATTTTTTCCTCTGAATGTGTTTAATATATTTTACTAAAAAATATATTTTAAAAAAAATATAAAAAGCCCAGTACTTTATATTAAAAATTTCATTGAAAAATCATTGTGGTTCCCTAGATATTAAATTTCAAAGACCAAAAACTCATTAAAAAATATTTTTTCTAATTTAAAAAATTCTTTTAACGTTTACGAAAAGAATAAAACAACATATATATAACAAATATAAAAAAACTAAGTACTTTGACGTGAAATATTTGAGTTCTTCCAATAAGCAGATTGCAAGTAATAATTTTTTGAATTTCAACGTGAAAAAAAAAACCAGGTACATGCTACTCGGATATAATGTGCATTTTACAGTTTTCATAATAGTTTTTATTATAACAGTTTACAATTCAAAAATTAAAAATTAAAAACAGAATCAATGACACGGAGACAAAACAATGGGTAGTAGAAGGTAACATTTTTGAAGTGGACTTTTGATTGTTTAATATGTTTTGTTTCTTTGCGATTTACTTGGAAGGCATAAAAAATTGACCCGTTAAAAATCTACATGCTTCTTTTTAAATTAACCCTTCGCGCTCCGCGCGTTTTTGTACCACTGTCTACCAGCAACTCCGGCACATTTTTGCAGTGAGACGAATGAGAGACTGAGCACGGTTTAATTACAGATATCAATTGCCAACGTCAACGATTGCGTAACATTGCAAGCATAAACATTATGAAAACATTGGGCTCCATTGCGGAGCCTACAGAGTTACGGAATGAATGACTAATGGCTCCGTAGCGGAGCGCGAAGGGTTAAACTACATTCTGTAATATCAAATTTAAACACGAGAAGATTTAATTATCAGTTTTACTACAAAATATAACCATATGTTTTTTAAGATAGCAAAGAATCTAATTTTTTTAAAATATTGACTTACTTTATTCTTATGAATATGCTGATGTTGAAACTCAGTATCAAATTCAGGCTCAGAAAAATAACTAGGATCATCAAGATGGGGTACTGTTGCCGCAATACCAATACCAGGTCTCGGCAGTCCGCCGCTCACATCAGTCGACTCAAATAAACGTAACACCGAACGATCACGAACATCTCGTAAATGTAGTCTGTTATCTTCCAATTCGAAAAACATATCTTTCGATGAATCATGCATGTAAATTTTTACTATTGGCGAGTCCAAATACTCCATTGTTAATTGCTTCGGAAATGAACGTACAAACAATGCTTTAACCGTATCAATCGACGTAATTTCGTTTGGTAACAGTGCTCTTTTAGTCTCATTTCGATATTGAAGAAAAACCAAACCTGTAATGTTTTAATTAAACATTAAAAAGATGTAATTATTAATTATCACGCTGCTGAAACTTTGGAATTAAAATTTGAACATTAATCAACCAATAATACTAATGTGACCACACGTTCTTATACTAGCAGGATAGTCCCACGTTACGCTGATTTTTAAAAATATCCCGCTTTTTAGAAAATATCAGTATTTTAAATTTTAAATGTACTATAAAAATATATTACCTATTATTTTTTGAATATTACAATATAAGAAAAAAATCACTTATTTGTCCATTTTTTAAACACGTCTATAAAATTATAATAAAAATACTCTAGATTTTCAGCGTTTAAAGCTTTTGTTTATGCAAACGTATTTTTTCCACATTTATTCAATAAATGGAAAATATTGTTAAACCTTTCGACAAAATAATTCTTATTGAAAAATGATAGCTATAATAAATATTACTAAATCAATGACAAAAAAATTACCAATTTAAGTAAGAATTGATTTTATAAATATCGAATTTTTAACACTAAATTCGATTTGAAGAAAATATGAAAAGTTCATTTTTAAAAGCCAAAATAAAGTTATCAATTTGCAATTATGTACTTGTTTTAACGTATAAAATTTTTAAATTAATAATCCTTTTTTGGTTTTAACTTTTTCCGTAGTATAAAAAATAAAAAATGTTCTGCTTTAATGGTGATTTTTTTCAGCCTGGAGTAAAAAAAATATAAATTTCGCCGATATGATTTTTGAAAATTAATAATTTGATTAGCATTCAAACATAATAAACCAATAAAACGCCGAGAAAAATAACTTTACGCGTATAAATCAAAAACGTGAGCAATATTTATTGTATCACGTGTGAAAACAAAGTGGCAATTTTAATTAGAAACTTTCAGAAATCTGAGCAGAGAATAAATAAGCTTTTTTTTGAAAATCATTGCGAATCACGTTTTCCTTAAATTCCATTTAAAAATTCCGCAATCGATTTTACTACAGCCGAACCGTATTTCAGAGTGATTGATTAAAGTAAATAAAAACGTTTTTCAAAAAGAAATTGCTTTCTTAAAATCTTTCTTCAGCAATATTAGAAATAAACAATGTAAAAAAACCAACCCAAAGGTCTTTCCAGAGTCTTATTCGGGGTCCTAACAACGGGTAAGCTACTACGCTGTTTGCCGCCCCGTCTAAAACCGGTCGAGCTTGTTTCAACTTCAGACATAATACCCGGGTCATCATCAAACATTGCTGTTGAATTCTGTATTAAAAATCCATTTCGCATCTTCGCCGACTATGAAAAAAATAAGTAAATTTAATCTAACATGCAAACCAAGATT
>AGDA01008192.1:0-11067 GCA_000281935.1 Mengenilla moldrzyki | reverse complement strand
GTTTAGGAGACTATATATGGACTATCAAAAATATGTTTAACAATGAGACTTAACAGAAGCGAAAGGAGTATGCGCAAATCATCCCTAGTTTCAAAAATAATGATTTCAACATTTTGTTTAGGAGCTTTACTATAACTAAATTTGTTTTTAAAAAATTATTTCAATAGATTTAAAATTTTAAAACAAAATTATTATAAGCACTGTGATAGGATTTTTTTTTTTATTGTAAATATAAAATTTTCACAAAATCTAAACTTTTTTAAAAAATAGTATGAAAAATGTACTTATACGCTTTATTACAGACATAATTTTAAAACGAATTATAATAATATTTAACAAATTTACAATAAATTTAGAGTAGAGATAATGTACTGCTACTACATTTAAAACCCAAGAAAAATATATTTTCAACATGTTTACAATATTAACATAACGTAACCCGATAGTATACATAATGCCACCAACTTGCGGTTAAGACACAAGAAAAACATTGTTAACATATTTACAACATCATCATAACACAATCCGATAGTATACAAAATGCAACCAACTTGCGGTTAAAACACTTTTAAGACACAGGAAAAATATATTTTTAACATATTTACAACATCTTAGCTTCAATTCCTTTCTTACTCTTGATTAATCGGTAGAACAATATCCAGAAGGACTGCTCAACGTCAGTCTCGGCCTGCGCACCCCCAATAAGCAGACTTTATTACATGGAGAGTTGAAAGTAAAATCCCAAAAACATTTAAAAATATATTTTTGCAAATACTTCTTGCAAATGTCAAATTTTAATACAAGCTTGCGGTTGAACAACTATTCGATTCAGCGTTTGAAACATAAAACTTATCTGTGGTTATTTTTTGTTCTGCTTCTCTAAAATTAATTATAAACAACTGAGTGAGAAAAACAGTAATAAAATTTGCCCCAACTCATTTTCAAGAACTTGCACTGTCACACATAATAGTAAATTTCTGAATTTTCAAACGAATTGGAATAACCAATTTTCTCGGAGTTTACTCTGAGTGTAATTTCTCAATGTAATTATTATCTGAACACATCGAAGATAGCTTAAAATTAACGTCTAAAACATGTTGTAATAACATTGTAAAAAAAAATAATTTTATAAAAGTTATTTATAAAGTATTAAAATAATGATAAAAAAGTGTTTTAAATCATATTAGAAATAATACGAAAACAAGACTAAAAATATTTTGCAAAAACAATGTTAAAAAAGTTTTAAAACAATGGTGTAAAAAGTTTTTGATCAACATAAAAATAACATTAAAAGCGTTTTAAGAAACAATGTTAGAAAAGTACTAAAGAAACGTTTTAATTCATGTTAAAAAGAATATGTTTTTGACTTACTGTAACATATAAAATATGGTATAAAATATTGTAACGAGCGCACCCTCTAATCAGGAAAAATATTCCTTCCAAGAGGGTTCGCTCCGTTCACGTTGCGCACTGTTCCGCTTCGCGAAAAAGGGGAGAACTTGCCGGTATAAAAATGCAAGTTTCTCTCCAATTCGAACAGAAAGCCACAAAACACGAAAAATGGAAGTCCAACACGAAGCTAAAAAATTTCACTCAAAATATGACGCCACCTAAACGAACTCACAGAACGTACTTTATGCGACTGAAGAAAGTTTAACACAGAGCCTAACAAGCGATAGATTTCATAATTAAACTCAATACTCAATAGATGCCCCTAAATACATTAAAAGTATTTCAAATTTTAAAATAATTTTTAAATTCAGAATAAAGTTATGATTTAAAATTAAAAATGATTTTTATATATTCATGATTTTTTACACATAAAATAAACACATGAGCATAGCTGAACGGTTCGAACGCTAAGTTAAAACATTGGAGGTACCGGGTCGAATCCCGCTGGGACGTCAAAATTTCCCATACTAAATGTAATGAATAGGTAATATAAGGTAAGAAAATTAAAATAAAAATTAAATTAAATTAAATTAAATCTAAAGGAGTTAATAGAAAACATCGAAAACAAGTTTTTTCAATAGATGACGTTAGTTGTACAGTATACGCTTATTTTCCTGCTTTTAACATGTTCTGTGAGTTCGTTTAAATGACGTCATAATGCCAGCGGAATTTTTTTCCTTTGAGTAAGGTTTCTATTTATACGTATTCTATGCAGAAAGCTTTTAACCCTCTTCGAGTATGTTTTTTTAAAACATGCTCGAGAGGGTGGTAAAATGCCTTGCCACCTTGCCACCCTCTGCCGCTGAGCGCATCACGGTGTGCCGTGTATGCCGAGCGCCTCAATGGCGCTTATAGTTTAACTACTGAGCGCATCACGGTAGCTCGTGTACATTAGAACGCCTCACTATTGCTTGCGGTGTAGTGTGTTGTCGCATCACGGTAGCTCATATGCTTTGAGCGCCTCAATGTTGCTCGTAATCGTTATTATTGAGCGCCTGAACTATTGCACGTCATCATTGTATTGTAGAAGTGCCTCACAGTAACTTCTATTCGTTGAGCGCATCATCGCAGCTTGCGTACGAGTGAGCGCCTCAAGGTGGCTCACCACAGTAAGAAACATAATTATTGTATAGAAAATGAATAGGATAATGCAATGCGACCTGAAGGTTCCTGACAACGACGAGACTGGTGGCGCTTCCTTGGCTTCCTTGGCAATGGCAATCTCCATTCCGTTCGCATACCAGAAACGTCTCCTAGCAGACCGCCAATCAAAGCTTCAAAAACCGAACATACAACGTAATGTCCTATGACTGATCCTCCAATGAGAGCCCACGCCTCGAATGGACGAGTCCTTGTCTGTACGACATGCTCAATAGAAGCAAGCTCAATCAATCACGGACGATACCATATAATGTTAATATTACATTTCATTTGATGAAAACTGAATAAATTACGGTGGCCATATTCCCACCTTTATGTCAAGAAAAACGGTTTTTAACAAGCAAACATGCGCGTTACAATATTTTCTTAAAAGTTTTGTACAACATTAACATGCTTATGAATATGTTATGACACACAAAATTCTTACTTATTTACATTAGTATTTGCAATATTGTGATTATATTATCGTGATATAGGTAGTCAAGCATATTAAACCATTTAATTTAATTAACATGAATTTGGTTACAATTTTTGAGTTAAACTTCTTTATGTTTTTAAAAAAAACATTTAATTTTTTTTAAGCTTTCACAGCCTTTTTTTATTATTTTAAACGTTTTATAACAAAAATTTTGAAATTACACAATTCTCATTTGTTGTCAATTTCTTTATTTAATGATTTATTCTGCTTTCACGTTATTTTGTTTCTTATCTTGAATTGGCACAAACATCACGTTTTCATATGGTTTAAATTCCAATTTGAATTCTAATGGTGAGTACAAGAATCCTTGAGAATTTCTGACATTCTATATTGTTTAATGTAATTAATTAGTTAATTATATATGTAAATGTTCAATATACTTGATAATATAGTGTGGATAAATCATCGAATATTTTCTTCAACTTAGAAGCTTCAGAAGTTAATAAGTTATGTTCGGAGACCAATTCCAATTTACGATTATTTAATTCGCGTAACTCACTTGACAAACACGTAATCTGGTCTAATTTCCGCTTTCTACAATTTTGTGCAGCAACTTTATTTTTTCCCCGTCTTCGAATGTCACGAATTAGGCTTAACTGTGATTCAGTCAAATCATATTTTGATAGTCTTTCATTGAACTCATCCATTGGTAAATTAATAATTTCATCAACAGACAAAGGAACATTTAAAGCTCTTGCTCTTTTTTCATCTCTAGTTAAATGCTCATCATTCTTTTTAGCAACATCTGTCAGAAACATTTATAAAATAAAATAATAAAATTTATTCAAATTTCTACTTATATTCCAATACGAATATTTATCTTCTTAACAGCATTCGACATATTAAGATATCATACATCAATAGAAATAAAATCTCAATTTTGTTCAATTTGCTTTTATTTAGTTAAACATGCTCTTGAATTAAAAAATTTGTGTTTCATTTGTGCCCCATTTTTTCGAGGTTGAATTTTAGGGTTTGAAATTGAACAGTATGAAAATATATCAATCGTTTAATCTCATACAGCTTTCATTTTATCAAAAAGTAATGTTTACAAAAGTTGTACATAGTAAAATTGTAAAAAAATATAAAAGATATTTTTTGATAAAAAATATGCTTTGCACGAAACTCAAAAAAAGGTTTTTCGGTTTTTCGGTTCTTCTATTGTTTTATTTTTTTTTAATAACAGAACTACATTGCCAATTTTTGCATTTTAAAATATAAAAAATGTTTTTTATATTAACACTGTAAAAAAGCTGATCTGTGGCAGTATGACGTTGTAATTAAAAATATAGTTTTAAAAAGTTATTAAAGAAAACTAAGTCACTGAGGAAAATATGTTTTGGATAAACTAAAACTTTAATCAAAAATACATTTTATAGACTGTTAAAAATGATCTGCTTAAAGTAAGAAGAGAATTACTTATTTTAGCAGTGCGATTTTCACTATATGTGACAAGTATCTTTTCTTCTTAAATTTCCTAGAGCTTTAGCCTTAAAATTTTCTTCTCAAAACTAGTAAAAAAGTTCTAAATACAAAATTAAAAGTTATTAGTTAAAAAAATTCTTTTTATTTTTAGAAAATTATTTTATGACTAAAAATCTTATAAATTTAAGGTTTTTTTTTTAATTTTAAGGGAAGAAATTCTTATTAAGTATTGAAATCTTAAATTTTGGGAGAAATACTTGTCATGCTATAAGTATTATTTCTTCCTAAATTAAACAGTTATTTTAGTAAGTGTATTTTTGTAGGTGTATTCATTACGTACAACTTTTATAAAGATCATTTTTTCATAGAATGTAGCTTACAGAAGGAAAAACGATTAATGAATTTTGATGATGACCACTTTCAGTTCCTATAATTTTGCCACCAATGAACTAGACCAAAAATGAGATATAAGTTTTTAGTCATAAAGGAATTATAAAAGGGGTGACACAATATAAAAAAGCAAAATTAATGCGATATTATTATTTAAAATGCAAATAGATAACAGCGACAACTAGCCACAATGTAAATGATATGTAATTTTACATTACACGTTACCAATCTGTGTAATTTGTGGTTTTCCTTTTTAATGGATTTTTTTCATATATTTGAACATTAGTCGTGTTCAAAAACTGTGTCCCGAATAGGACAATTTTACGTCATAGCTACTTAGAATTACTCAACTCCTATGTTTTTGTACAAGACCGAGTAAGTTTACAAAAAACTTTTCAACTCTGTCCCGAACAGGACAGACTTTTTAAACACGACTATTGCAACTTATGTTTTAAATAATTTCAAAAAAAATTTAAAATATTATTCAAGATCTTAAGAAATTAGGCTTTCGATGTGTGTGTTTTACTATTTATTTTAACATATAGCAAATTTAACCTTAAATAATTTAATAAAATTTATTTGAAATTTAACTGATGCAAATGAATTTTTTTATTATGAAATTAAGTAGAAATTGTAATTATGATAAAAATTAGAAATACTTTTTTTTTCTTTGGCTGAAGTTGAAGCATTTGATAATGAAGTACTTGCTAGTGAAGTGGACTCTTCAAAAGGTTGCAATGCGTATGACTGACTGTTTTGCATTAAATTTATACTTGTTTTACAAGACATTGGTCCACAATTCTCATAAAGTGTACTTTTAACTGGCTTCGTTGATGCTGGAAAAGGAACCGGATGATTAATACAATTGTTAGCTCTAGGATTGATTTGCGAACTAGTTCCTGTTGCATAACTGTACCTACTCGTATTTAGATTTGAACTTGGTATTGGTAAACTAATTTGATTTTGGTTTTGCTATATTTAAAAAAAAATTATATGTAATAAAAATTAAATACTATGCGTGCCAAAATAAGTAAAATTAGGTTTTTTTTTAAATTTTTTTAACTGTAAAAAAGTAGTCGTTCAAATATTATAAACATTTGATACAATTGTTAATTTCCTGTTTAGCCATAAAATCTTGAAAACAGTGATAAAAAACAGTATATGTAATATGATAATAACTGAATATCAATTACTTCGAGAAGTAAATTAAAAAAAGCTATCTTAGGGAAAAATTTTTAATAAAAGTAATTAATCATCGTTAATATAGTGTCGTTTAAAAAACAAAACAACTTTGTCTTGTAAACTGATCAAATTAGTGTAAAACGATCATTAACAATATTATCATATTAAACCGTCACCTTTGCAGCAGACAATATTTCGTTATTACTTTTCTTCTCTTGACAACGCTGCTTTTTTATGTAGTATTATACTAGCGCCAATAAACGGGGTTTTCATCCAACTTTTTCCCTAAGATGTCGTACTTTTTATACAACAGTTTTCAAGTCAATATTTAGCTACACAGTCTCATGTTATACACTTTGTTTTTCTAACATTATTTTTTTTCAAGCTGTTAGAGTAAAAAAAAAAAATTAACAGTTCATAGAACAATTAAAACCACCACAATTTAACACTTACTTGACCAATTTTATCAGAACAATGAAAATTTTAGAATATCACATTAATATAACAACAACGTTATTGTGATATTGTGGTAACATATTTAGTTAACACATTTGAACTTATTTTAATAATATTGCTAAAAATATATCATATTTATTTTTAAAAACATATTACTATAATAAATACAAAATTGTAACCCTAACTTTGCTACATAATACACGGATAAAAATTTCTACTTATTATTAAGTTGACATTTACTTACAATTGGTATAATAGAGTTATATTATTAAAAACGCGTATAAATATATTTATTTTTTGCTATATATGTATACAAATGTTAATTTCAAGTATATTTTTACTAAATTTTATGTTTTTTTTATAAGAACAAAAGTTTATACACTAATCTCAAATAAGTTATAATTTATTTCTTATTTATAAAATTTCAAGCACATTATTTTCATTTATATCGATTTTAAAAATTCATTTCGTTTATTTAATTACTTAAAATTTCTGATTAAGTAAATGCGATCTATTTAGATCTTGCAAACGTAATACTCCTCGAAAAACAATAAATGAAAATACAGATGCTGATTCTATCGTGCTAAATTTAATTACCGCCATTATACATGGTATGAAATATTTATGTATAAGATCTATTGGTAATTGGTTAAAGATTGAAGCAATAAAGGTTTTTTTTTCATTAATTATTCGCATTTTTCTGGAATGGACTAACAAACTACTTTTGGAGTTTAAAAGCTTGTATTTTCAAAAACAAAAGGCCCATTAAACCAAAGTCAATATCACAGAAATCAAAAGAAGCCTTTAATTTTAGTGCAATATTTCATGTAGTTAACCTAAAAGGCTTCTATGTTACAAAGAAAAAAGTTTTGAAAAGCGCTAAAAAATATGTATTATAATAAACTGGTGTACTAAGTTACGTTTTTCACAAAATATAGTTACACTATGATTAAGATAAAGACGATTAAAAACTTTTATCATTTCTCAAACTATTTTAGCTTCAATAATTTTAATAAATATCTATATTTTTTTTTCTATCTCATCTAAAAACGAATAAATAAATAAACACGATTTTAAGTAAATAAACCCCAAATCACAGTAGGTATCAAAGCTGTCGCTTAAGTTTCAAAAGTTGATACTTATCAGAAATTAATTAGAAAAAAAGTTGATAAAATTTTATTAGAGAACACTTATTGCTTCAGTTATAAAAAATTTAAAGAAAGAGCCTAGTGGAAAGGGTATTTTTTGAAAACACATTTTTGTATGCTTTCGACACCTTTCTTCATATTTTGAAAACCTCACAAGGGAATTACATCAAATTTTGTATCAAAATTAAGCACCTTTTTCTGATTTTATCAATACTTATTATAGCTTAAAAGGTCATTTACTTTTAAAAATACAGAATTTCAGTTTTGAAAAATAGTATTTTACATCTCTTCCAGAAAAGTATAAATAGGGAACTAAAACAACATTCGTTTTTATTAAATTCTAAGCAAGTGCTAATAAATTTTAATCATTTCATTCATGGACAACAAAAAGTTAATTTTTTTTTATCAAAAATTGGTCTTTGGAATTTCCTAAAATTATGTTTCCCAATCGACTGTTTCTGATGTAATTGATTTTACTGTGGAAAATTTACCTTTTCTATTTTCTCTGTGTTACGTAAGACGTCTAATGTATCATCTTCACCAGAAGCTATGAAAAGCTTCATATAATCATCGTTTTTAGATATTTGATTTGGTGCATTTACATTAATTTCGATATCAAGGTAGTATCTATAATGTGTCTTTAACTAAAGTAATATTTTATTAATTATATTCACTTTTTTATTTAATAGATAATATTTTTTTGACCTATCATTTATCCTTAACATCATCGATGAGAAATCATTAGGAGAAGATGGCAGTGAGTTAAATAATATTGGCATATTTAAAGTATATAATTTATAACATCCCTAAAGTATTTGTGACTACAAATTTTGTACACTAAAATCACAAAATGAACTCATGTAATTAAAAATTCTTTTAAAGTAATTAATTTTTTTAGCACTGAAAATTGTAACAAGTTTGCAGTATTTGTGCTGAGAAAATTAAAATGCATTCAAAGCCGCATATATACAGCAAGTGGTTTAATTAGTTCTGTTACCGACGCTGTTTGTTTTGCAAGATAGAAAAATTATACATTTTTCTTGTTTCAATTGAAATTTTTTTCTTAAAAACCATTCAGTAATTATTTGGGTTATGGGTAATTCATGTTTTAAATTTGATCGAAATTGGTAAAGCCTAGCAGTGGTTATCGTGTAACACACACTTTTTCTTCGAGTTAAAAAGTCTTCGCTTCACTCAGCCCAATAGAATTTCAAATATAATTTGTTCGAATGGGTTGTCAAATAAGTTCAAAATTAATTTTTTTTTTATTTTAGCACACAGAGTAATTAGAGTATTGCATTGAGTTGGTTTATCTAACCTAACTTAAACCAAACGTTGAATATTGTAACTTGACCAAACCCAGCCAGAACATTAAAAATAGGAGCCGGATCTGATTCGCTCCGAAATTCGAACAAGAAAATCCGACTTAACTCGATCCAATATTGTTTACTTTTTATTTTTTGACGAAATAAGGAAATTAATTGTAAATTCGTTTAATTTAACATAAACTTGTTTTTTAAGCAATTCAAATCTAATTGTAAATGTTCAAAAATTTCTGTATAACACAAGGTATGCAATATTTGCTAAAAAAATCAATTCTAAATAAAAAAATAAGTAAATTTTTGTTTATTATTCGATCAAACTTTTATTGCTAGTTCTATGTTTTTGTTTTATGAATTTATTCAATACTGTGTTAAGTATTTAATTTTTTTATGAATTAAAAGCATTTATAAATACGAAAAAACATTATCTGTTGAGAAACATTTTCCACATCTGTTAAAACTATAATATTTTTTTTCGAACGTGTTTATTTGACTAATTGTTTAAAAAAAAATAGATTGTAAATAATTTTTGCTTAATTAAAAAAGTATATATTGTGATTTTTTTATTGCTTCTTGTATTTAAATATGATTCAACTGTTTATTTTATTAAACTTTTAAGCATGTATAAATATATATTATTCAACGAATAATACATGAATTTTAAATATTGAAAATGTAATATTTAAACTGCGATTTTTACTATTGTGCTACACGACATTTCGAAAAACTTTATGACTTTGTATTTACAAACAAATATTCTGATTAACATTTGATTTATTTACATACGAATTGATGACGTATATGTCTTTTCAACCCAAACCTGATTAGAAACTTTTACTTTTAGACCTGAACTCGATCTGAGTTCACCTGACCGATCTGAGATCAGGGTTTTTTAGGGGTTTCAACCCGATGCAATACTCTAAAATTAATAAAAGATAAATTATTCTCTATACAAAAGAATTTCTTTTTCCAAATAACTGATGTTTCTTTTGGGCTATTAATTGACCACCAGTGAGCATTGTAGTCGAATAATGTCTGCTTACAAATCTATATTGTTTATTGTCAAAGATAATATTATTAATTGAATAATGGTTTTTTGTAATCAACCTAGAGTGAAAGTCTACTGAATGTGGATCTATTGAATTTTGACCAGAATCTGATCCAGTTTCGCACCATTCATTATCAGATAATGATGGAACTCGTTCCGAGCCCATTGAACTAACGGCACTATCACTTGATACATCAACCTTCTCATTTTCTTGCCTGTTATAATTTACAGTATGTGCGAGATTCATAGCATTATTAGCAGAATTGTTAACAGTGTTGTTATTATTGTTGTTATGCATTACAGTAGACGCGTGTTGACCGTTTCCATCTAAAAATCTCATAGTGTACATACCTGAAACCCAATTGAGCAATATATAGAAAAACTAAATTGTTTATATTTAATAGTTATATTAGTTTAATCACCTTCAGTTACAGACATGTCCATAAATTTTAGATCATCTTCTAAAAAATTTGATAGGACTCCTTCCGATGTAGCTCCTTGGACACTTAAATCAGATGTCAGGTTCTAAAAAAATCATAAGAAATTGATTATAAGCTTAATGTTTTGTACGAATTGATTCGTGGAACTTTCATGAACAAATTTCAACCAAACATTAACTGTAGTATTGTTCTTTTAAAAATTTAATACAGCATGATTTGTTTTGATTATGTATAAAATATTTACGAAGCAATTTATTAAACATGATTTTACTTTATGTCTTATTTATCTTCTCGAATATGTTTATCAAGTGAAACAAATTTATATACAATAGGTATATTTCGTAAGTGGAGTAATGTTTCCTAAAAACTAATAAAATCCTGTATTTTAACGTCATCAAATACAGAACTTATTTCGGCACAAATAAGATAATAGTAGCTATAGCTTGTATTAAAAAGTGTTTTATGAAAAATTTTTCCATGTCGAATTTTTATATTTTTTGAAATAAAAAAAACTTTTACTTCACTTTAACTATTTTTTTATTTAACACTAGATTTACGGTCTGAG
>AGDA01008140.1:0-13630 GCA_000281935.1 Mengenilla moldrzyki | reverse complement strand
AAATATGTAGATTTTTACTCGTGAATAAAAATTTATAAAAAAAAATTAAATGCTAAAGTGACAACTACTTGATTTTTAGAAGAAGTCCATTATTATTGATACAATAACAAATATTTTTAAATTTATCACTTTATATACGAATCTAAAAGTTCTGTCTCTATAACTTTTCGTGTCAATATGTGTTGAAGTCATAACAGTTTTTATTAAATTTACATACCTATTTTCTTCTATACTTGTAATAGTAATTATTTTTAAAATACTTATTAATTTTTCTCCATGTAGCATTATGCTAGAACTATTTGATATACACTATAATAATTAGTCCTTTATGATCTATGTGCTAAATTTAAAAAAAATCTAACGTTCTGTGTATCAAACCAATTTAATAATTCTAACTGAGCCTATTTTGAAGCAAATTTTATTGGTTAAACCATATTTTGAGACACTTATTAAGTAAAAATCACTAAAAACACATATTTATACACTTTGAAAAATAGTTTCTAACAATTATAAATATTTCTATTTCCTTAGTGATTTCTTGTAATTTACATAACATTTGGTTATTGAAATTTCTTAGTTATATGTTCTCTGTGGATAGTAATTTTACATTAAATGTTAGTGTAAGTTTAATAAGTTTTAATATTAGTTTTCAAAAAGGAGAATTATGTTGTCGAAATGTTATAAACATGTATAGCGTTAAAACAGTTTGATTTATTTCGGAGTCATATAAATATTCTTGTGTAAAAACATTATACTCTTATGTCTATGAAAATACAAATCAAGTACCGAATGGTGACTTTTTCAAAGTTTTTTTCTCGCTTAAAAAATTTATTGCAATGTAAAAAACCAGACATTTATAAAACTGCATATATTTTCCAGTGAATATTTATGTTGTTCACTTCATTGAACTTTTTTCACATAATTTTCAAATTATTGAAATGTTCAAGTTGTATATTTTAAACTTAAAAATAAAAGCTTTAAAATTACATCAAAAATATATCTTTTTTATACACACACAATTATACTGCGCTTTTAATGGAGCTTTTTTTATAAATCTGCAAAATAGAAACGTTTTAATTTTTTACAAAAGAAATACTTTTTTTTTAATTTCCGATTTTTGTGAAAAGAGAAAAAAGAAAAAGTTTTCCATTAGATTAATTTTTTAATGCAGATTTCTTTTGTTCTAAAACAGTTTCAAAGCCATTAACTAAACTTCAGTATTCAGCAATGCTTACTGTAGCTGTAGCTTGCTATTTGAATGGCCTTAACGGTGACTTTGTACATGATGATATACCAACCATCAAATTAAACGGTGATGTAACCGGATCTAATTCAATTAGTAATTTACTGTTGGACGATTACTGGGGTACGCCAATGTCGGATCCAAATAGTCATAAATCATACAGACCATTAACCATATTAACATTCCGGTAAGATTTGTCTTTTTTCATAAATTTATGAATACTTTAATGGATTTATTGAAAACTGAGTGACAATAATTTATTATTTTTTTCTTTTTATCGTCCATTTTATTTTACATTTGCTTCAAATTAATCATTTTTATGAAATATATTGTTAAATTAGCCATTATATTTATTTTATTGAAATAATAAAAGTATGAAAAGCTCAATGAACTCATTAATTTTTCTAAATTGATATATGAAACATTATTTTACAATATATTATTTCTTAAGATCAAAAATAATGTTTATTTTTTTTAAAAAAGAAGTTAATATATAAACAAACTAATAGAAATTTACTTGAAATTTAAAAAACAAATATATTTAGGGGAAAGGTATGTATTATGGGACACTTTATTGAGTTACACTAAAACAAAAACCTGAATCGAAGGAACGAAATTATATAAAAATTTTAATAGTATAACCCTTGGTTACATTGTTCTGAAAAACTAATAAGTTCAGTTTAATAATTTTTGAATCACAACTCAAATAGAGGTTACCAAAAAAGAATTAGGGTCCTAAGACTTCATTAAAAAATTAAATGAATTAATTTAAAGTTTTTATTTTTGCGATTAAATATCTTTTTTTTTCAAAAAAAAACCTTTGATAACGGTATGAGATTTGAATTTGAACATTGGTGACATCATAAATATCTCAGTTGTGACATCACTTCACACAGAACAAAAAATGCGAGCTCTAAATCTGTAATTTAGTCATCAAATTGATTTGTTCAGAGTCTTGAAAAAATTGATAGTATCAAATACGTTCATAGGTGAAAAAAGTTTAAGAAGCCCTGATTTAAATCACGCAATTGTTTGATCTAAAATATATCTAATTTTTGACGTAAAAAATTATTTCTTGTTATACGAGCTAAATTTTTACATGTGCTATCCATAAAAATATCAGGTTTTAATTTATATGTACGTATATCATAAAACACTGCATTTTTTCCAATTTTTAGTTCAAATTATTATACGGGTGTTATTTAAATAATAGTTAAATCGTTTTAGAAACATTTAATTTACCATTATGCTTTTTGATTTCTTAATTTGTTGCGAGCTAAAAAATAAGTAGTAATCCACTAAGAGATAGTTTTAGAAAGTGAATTTATTAGAATCAGCATTTATTATAAATCTTAAAAAAATAATAAAATGTAATAATTTTCTTTATTAATATTAATAATGTGTTATCGAAAATACGAATAAAAAAGACTTTTATGTGTATTGAATATTTTATTCGTTGCATATTTCAATGAACTTTTTATTAAAAAGAAACATATATATTTTTAATGATTTTAAAAGATTCTTTCAACGTAATTTATTCAAAAATTAAAAATAAACATTAGATTAAATGAATTTTCAAAAAGTATTGTGGAGAAAAATTAGTTTTTTTGACTTGTAAAGTAACCGTAACAAATGTAACTATTTATGGTAACCAAATAAATAATTATGCTATCATTTTAACAGAGATATTGTAGTCAGTTTATTTGTTAAATTAAGTATTTTAAAAGACCAATTTTACTTTTTCCAACGTGGAATTCTAGATTTTGAGTAAAAAGTGATTTTATGATGTATAATTTATTTTATTATCATTATCTGTGTTTATTATTATTTTATAAGTATTCGGGGTTCCAATGGTACGAATCAAGGGAATAAAAAAATCGCTAACATCCACATTAAACTCTTAATGTTTCATAAAATTATCGAAAAAAATCGATTCGTTATAAATTATTATTTGTTTGTGCCCAGAATGTTTTCATAATTTTTTTTTCATATACAGTATAGAGAACCATTCCAGTGGGATTACTAAATTTCAATTATACAGACGAAAAGCTATTGGTTTCAGTTGGAAATGACGATACTTAAAAACGGCACTTTAACTCATAAATGACCGAAGGCTTTAATCTGAGATTTTTCGAAATCCATAAAGTGTTCATTGAATTTTCCTCAAGTTACTCATATTCCCTCAGGCACATACTCTAAGAGCTATCATCAATTTAGGAAAGCTTTCCGGGCTTTTTGAAAATATTTGCACGTATAGCTTTCGTAAAGGAAATCAGGAAGTGGATTTTCCTAGAATTTTTTTCGCTTAAGTTTAGCGTTTGTGAAAAAATTGGCGATCTATTTCAATTTAGCTTTTACGTTATTTTGCACGTTACAGTGTACGTTGCTTGTTAAACGTGAGATGAGAATCCAGACTGAAATTTTATTAAAAAAATAAACAAAAATTTATGTTGCTTTTGCCCCCGAAGTTTTATTATTAATTTTATAGCTGAAATAACAAAATTTAATTTTTTACGAAAATAAACAAAAAAGCCTTAAGGAACAACATAAATATAAACATAACGTTTAACGATACATTTTATAAGTAAAAAGAAGCATGTTTGGATAATCTTTTGATGCTGCTTATAGCAATATAGATTTAATTAAATGAACCAGAGCATATTTTTTGAGTTAAAAATAATAATTTTCCATAACACGTAAACATATTTTCAAACACTGGGAACTTTTAACATTTGTTAACTCACGAAATCACTAATTTATTTCGTGAACTTTGTTATGTATACAAAGGATTCAAAATATTTTTAACTATTAATTCTTTCTGACACTTGTCACAAATACCCTTATTTTCTTTCTCAGCATTCTATAATTAAGAGTCAAAAAATGACACAAGGTAAAATATTTTTCAAACTTTTTGATATACTGAAGAGATGAAATTATAAACTAAAGAAAATAGATTTTTTAAAAGTAATAATTTTATTTTAATTTTAAAAAACATAATTTTTATCATTCTTTTAATTCGAATTTTTTGTTAAAATAATTACTAAAAATCTTTAAAGTCAATTTTTATTTATATTAGTTATTTTAATACTATATTCAACAATTTTACTTACAACTGACACTTTTTGGCCATATTACAATATGCATTCAGTTATCATATATTAAATACTGGATTAAATTAATATGATATATTTGCTAAATAAGAGACATAACTGAAGGATCCTTTCATAGATAATCAGAAATGGTTCCAAAAATGAATCATTGATGACGACCCTAGTATTATATTTGGAAAAACTGAAAAAGTAATAAATGATAAAAATGTCATTGTTGTTTTCTGTTGTTCGAGATCACTTGGGTTTGCCGAAGAAGAGAAACCACAGAGCAACTTTAAACTGTTGCAAACGAGCGTGCACCGTCAGTTGTTCTGTTGGAGAAACATCCTATTAAGTCGTGTCCAAAAAGTCTGTCCTGTTCGGGACAGAGTTGAAAAGTATTTTTACAAACTTACTCGGTCTTGTACAAAAACATAGGAGTTGAGTAATTCCAAGTAGCTATGACGTAAAATTGTCCTGTTCGGGACACACTTTTTGGACACGACTTTAGATAAAGGCTGTGCTCACAAATTTCAGTTGTAAAGTATTGTAATGTAAAATTTATCTAGTAATGTAATTTACATTCCTTTGTAAAGTATAGTAGGTTACATTCCATTGCAGTCTTTACAAATTTTATTTATTTATTTAAAATGCAATCATTTTATTTATACGAAATTAATTAATCAATCTTGTAACTCATATTTAATTATAAAACGCATATATGAAAAAATTTAATTTACACGATTGCCAAAGTTTTTTTTTATAGAATGAAGCATGCACCATTAAAAAAATTCACCACAGATATCAAACGAAGAAAATATTTTTAGTTATTCTAAAACCATTTTTAAATAACAGGTTATTTTATTTTTTATTGATACTATTTCTGACGTTTTAATCTAATTATTTTTTTTTCGTTTCATAGTATAAATATTTTTTGAAAAAAAAAAATTAAGAAAACTTTATTTAGATATCTGGTTGCTGCAAATAAGTTAATATAGACAAAACTTTTCCAGTTTTCAATAACAATTTTTTTAGAAAATGTTAGTATCTATAAAAATTTTTACAAACAAGCAATTCAAATTGTAAAGAATTTTTTACACTTTCCATTCCTTATATTAAATTAATTTTAGCAAAATAACATCATATAACAATTATTCGTAGATTACGAAATCACAAATCTAAGCCTTACTAAAAATCTATTTGATTTCAGAGAAGTAAAGCGAAATAAACGGTAATGTTCACTTTTATTATTTCACTCATAGATTTTTGGCAAAAAATCAAAAGCACAAATAAATTTTTGCAGTTTTTTTCCCTTCAATTTTATATGAAGCCATTTTCGAATTTTCTGTTTATTTATTCAGTATAAAAAATGCTAAAAAATTTATCAACAAAACTTTGGTCTAATATTTAAAAAGAAAGATATACATCGATTCGAGACAAAATTTTAGAATAAAAAGTTTCCGGGAATCATTCGTGAAAAAAGCATACGTTTCGTTAGAAACTTTAAATTTATTGCATAAATTAAATTTGTGATTTTGATGAACACAAAGGGTTGTCATCTGTTCAAGTTTTTTGAAAAGTTTGCAATTCAAAACGCGAACAAATAACTCAGTACTAAAAAAGCGGATGTTTTCTTCAGTAATTATTGTTAATTCAATTGAAACAATCAACTTAGGCACTTCATTTATAAAAAGTTAAGCACAAAAAGGATATTAATTTTCATCTAATAATTTTTATCATGATTTCTCTTAAATAAATAGATAAACAGTCAAAAAAGTATAACTGCAGATTCAATTGAAATTTATTCAAGAAGCATAATACCAAAGATGTAAAATTAATGTTACTATTTCTAGAAGATGTTTTCTTTTATTGCAACGTTCTTTCGCACATTTTATTGCCATTTGAACGTTATTTTTTACTAAATATATGTTTTTTACTTCTTTCTTTTTGAATCGAAAGCTTATATGTTTTTTTAGTGAACTCAACAACAGTATTTATTCATAGTAAAATTATCGTTAAAAGTTAAATGTTGTTTAATATTCTACACAAAAATTTACTATGAGGAAATACCCTTTAAAATTTTTTTGAGTCTCACATAAACCTGCAGAATAACATTTAATATAACTTTTAAACTACTTAAGATACTAGTTTCCATTTTATTTTCTTAAATATATTTCTCGTTCTTATCAAGAACTTAATGAAAATGCTTATACAAATGTTGAAATTTCCAATATAAATTAGAGTTAATTCGTTTCTGGATAGCCAATTTGAGATTTTCCATGAACACAAGAAAATCGTTCTAAGGAACCCATGCCAAGCTCTTGAGAATACCAAATCAATTATAGTACATGAATATATATTCGGTGAATACGGATGAAGTTACTCCTGGTCAGTGTTGTTCTCAGCTTAAAAGCTCTGAATGAGACGAAATTTATAGATTTTGTATTATTATATAACAGCATTTCTATATTAAGAGACTTTTTTTCTTTAATATGGATTTATACAGTTCAGTGCTCATGACCTTTTTTGACTCAAAAGTTAGTCATATAGAATTGACTGTAATATTAATACATGTTATATAATACACATATCCACGTATACATCACTTTAGCTTTTACAGACTCTTTTAAAATACTATAAGTTCAAATCAAAATTCAAAGTTTCTCGAGATAGTGTTTTGTAATAAAGACATTTACTTAATTAATTTCGATATCAACTTAATTCGATACAGATAAGATTTAGAGTTCAGTTAAATCTGAAAAATTTACTTTATGATACTTTTAAATGGCTCGTTATCATCATAATTCTTTAAATTCGATTTTATTCTAAGTTGAGCTTTTACGCCACATATATTAATCTTTTGTAATCTTAAGAGTTTTTAAGTAATAACTGCTGCATTAACATTAAAAAAATTTACTTTGAATATTGTTTTACTATTTTAAATGTGTTTTAGCAGTGAAAAATAAATAAATATAGACTTTAGAATATGTTTTCTTAATCTGTAATCAATTAATATGGACCATAATCCTACACATAAAGGTTCAAGTAAAGCTTTTGTGTTGTGATAGAAGATATTGTTACTTTATTTTATACTGAATGTGAAAAAAGTTAAAATTCTAAAAATTTTGGATTTTCTATAGTAAAAAATTACAATTTAAAGGATGGAGATAAATTACTTGAAGAGAAATTAATCAAATGAGCACAAAAAGAAATTCACCATCAAGTGAATTATTCTATCAAAAAATCATGAAAAAAAACTTTATTAATTTATCAGAAATTCGATCATTTCCCGAAAGAAATTTTTTTCTCGAACGCATTTCAATAAATCATCTTGCGACGAAATTATTGATTTCTTATCAATTTCCTTCTTTATGTACATTGAAGGTGGTGCACACTTTCTCAAAAACAAAATTTAAAATTATAATTAAAAAAGATTAGCGCTAATTTATTTTTTTATTTCTGAAACCAATTTTCGTTCCGACTGGAAAATGCAGTATAATGCTTTGCATGTTTTCAACTTTATGACTGCTTTTTTAAACAAATCTGACGTGGCAAAAAATGCATTAAGCTCGTAAAGTTTATTAAGCTTCCGATTTTTAATCGTAGTTTTAAGATAGCTAGTCTACATGTATTTTTTAAATAAATCGATAAAATGAGATTAAAAGGCTAGAATTAATTAATAAAGTTTTTATTCGTTTAAATACTAATATTACATGGCATACCGGTAACTTTTGTCAAATCTATTTGGAAACGAAGCGGGAAAATTGGTTTTTTGAATACACATATTTGTTATCAAAACACGGGATCGATTTCTATTTCATAAGGTCCTGTAAACATAGATTAAAATGGAAAATTGTATGCTTGGGGAAACTAATATTTACATTTCATTTTCTATAAGCTGGTCGCATTTACTTTTCTCAAAAATCTTGTCATTGTTTTTATTAATTTTTGTAATGATTCCTTTATGAAAAACTTAAGCAAAATTTTGCATTTTAATCATGGAAATAAAAACATTAAAAATACCTGTATGCTTGAAATTGTAAATATGTGAATTTTATTCACAGAAGTTTTTAAATATATAGAATTTCTAAAAGATATTTTAAAAAAAAATATTAAACATTGACCTAAAAGCTATAAAATTAAATCAAAGAACTATAAAGGATTAACAATTCTTAATTAGAAGTTGGCTGCAAGAGAAACATATTTACATAAGACAAATTTAAAATAATAAGTAGCATTTACAAATATCTCAATAAAAATATTAGGTTTTATTAACCCTACAAACAATACAAAAGTTTTCTAAATTTGACTTGAAATTTTCAAAATGTTACGTTGTTGATGTTTTCTCAACATTCCAAAAGCATTACAGCTTAAAAGTGGCCTCAAAGTTGCAAAAATGAATAGAGAAACACTACAGGCAACATTAAACTATATACTTAAGCTTGATCTGTGTTAGTCTTGTTAAGTCTTGTGAATAAATTTCATAAATCGTGTTTCGTTTCTGAAAACTTAATTTAACTCAGTTCAAAAAATATGAATTGTTTCTATGAAATTAAAATTATTTACTATTTAAAAAAGTCGTAATTTCACTGTTTGTCAAAAATATATTTGGTAGATCCAATTTACAACTTCGATCAAATTTTAAAAGCGATTTGCATTTCACGGAGACGATGAAATGTTAATAGAAATTAAAGAATTGCGCATTTTAATTAGATATTAACTGATTTTTCTTATAAATAGCTTTTACTTTTCATGAAAAATTCGAGGAAAAAATTAGATGTGAAAAATTTAGTATCTTTTGAACTTAAAGTCTCTAATGCTAAGCAAATTTCAAATAAAATTATTCAAAGTGCTGCACACAGGAAATACTAAATTTCTTTTTTAATCGCAATGAGATAGTCCTAAATGTAGAAAACCATGTTCTTATTTGTTAAATTTCTTTTGATTTTTATGGAAAAATATTGGTTTTTCGAATGTGACCTTATAAGATCAAGTAATATAATCTTATTTTATAGTAATATTGCACCGGCAAGCCTAAAGTTATGTTAAGTAAATATTTTAAACTTTTTATATCGATTTAAAGAAGTTAAAAGAGTCAATCATAACGGTGTCTAACTTGGCTCATTAAAAACACAGATACGTCGACTCTATTTTGAAAATGAAAAACCCTGAAAATCTATGTTGGTATTGATCGCGTGGAAGTAGCGTAAAAGAGGTAAAAAAACTTTACCTGGTAATTTTTACTGTACGTTTTTAAGAGCTAAAACACTGTACCCTTATTTGAAACTTTGACGTCATCAGTAGTAAAGTTACATGTGATTGCTTTTTCTTTTGCCCAGAAATGCTCAAAAATGGTATTATCCTATCTGTGTTTTCTGTGATAAAAAGGTTATTTTTTGTAAGAACTCAAGTATATCCATTATTAATCACTAAAAAACATTCTGGCAACATTTAAGTGATATTTTTTATCAATAATATGTGTAAAGTTACCTGAATGTGTCACAACGCCTATTCATATTGAATTTACAGCTTTGAAACATCCAGACAACTTTCAAAAGTTGCTTCAAATATTACTGAAACATTTCAGCAACATTCACTTGTTAGTAGTGAATAGTTTCGAATAAAAACAGATTTAGAAAAAAAATTCTATGTTCAAAAGTTTTGAAGAAATTAAAAAAAAATTAACTTGTCAGAACTTTTTGGGAAAAATCAAATTAAAATTTAAAACTTTTAGTGAACTAAAATTCAATAAATAGGTAATAGAAAAAGAAATATTGTAGTTTGTTAATAATTAATACAATTATTCTAAAAATTAATAAAATCCAACTGCCTTAATACATAAAAATTTGTAAGATACTTTTAGTGTAAAAAATTATTACTTGTTAATTAAAAAAGTAAAGTGTATTTGCTAATTGAAATTACATAATTATATAAAAGATTAATGTTTTCATTAAATCACAAAATTTAAAAAATTTTGGACGCTCGTTTGCATCAATTTCAACGTCGAATTTTTATAATTACTCTATGAAAAAATTTAATAAAATCAAAATAGGAATCGATCCCTCGGGAAACTCTAAGTTTCCTTCATCTTTGTGGGCAAAAATGAAATACAAAGTATATAAAATCTATATTTAAATAAAAGTTTGATTTTCATTTTCGCATCAAAAATAAAGGCAATCGAAATTAATAATTAAACAATAATTATCCATAATTATTTAATGAGCTGCTTATTGTAGTTTGTTTATTTTCACTAATAACCTAGTTCGATCTTTTACAACTGTATTTCATTGTTTTCATCTAAGAATTTAAAAAGTTTACTTTTCTTTTATTTCTTCTATTATAGTATTTGCTTTTATTTGATTTCATTATGCTTGAACGAAACTTTAAGAAGATTGTTTATGAAAACGAGACATTTTTGTACTCAATTACATCTTTTTCCCAACAATCGTAAAACAAAACAGATTATTATAATCTGATATGAATATTTTGTCTAGAAAAAAAATATGAAATACTTTAAAAATTATTAAATCCCACCCGTAATTTACTGTTAAGTGAAATTTTAATTAAATTCATATTTTTTATGATTTAATTTTCCTTAGATAAAGAGCTGGCAAACTTAGTTTTATTCGCACTAAATTATATTAGTTTAATTTGTCAAAAAGTTAATTAAAATTTGTCTTTTTTGAAAGGAAGACAAAAAAATCTACTATTAATAATAAGCTTTAATATTTTCTTTTAATTAAAGTTAACAAAGTTTTGAAGTATAATTATGATTTTTCTAATTAAAACTCTGTGGCGTGATGTGCTCTATAATTACAAATAATGCAAATTATTTCTTGATTCAAAAAAGTAATTTAGATTTAATTATAGTCAACTTTTATACGTAGTTCGTTAAAAGGTTTCATATTGATTCATTTTCTAATAATAATTAAAAATAAATGATCACGATAAAAAACACGAATTCAATTTTAAATGAATCGTAAATTTACTTTTAAACAAATTCGTAAATGCGTTTATGATTCAAACGTTCGCTAATTCGTTTATATGACTATTAACGTTGATTGAAACCATTAATTACAATTATGTGAATCATATTCGAATATATTTTGTAAACTATAGCTTGTCAATATGACGGAGGAATATAATTTTAGTAATTAATTACAAATAACAGTGACTTACTTTCTATATGACATTGTCTATAAGTTACCCATGTGATGAACTTTAAGGAAATTCTGTGATGTACAAAAATAATGCTTTTTTATAACGGAGGGAAAAATAGTATAAATATATATATGATTTTTATATTAAAAAGTTTATATATTTGCACATGTAAAAATTACTGTACATATATGTAAAAATTTCCTAATTATTAAAACACATTTTTTTAAAACTAAAGCAACTATATCTCAATATATTAATTACTTCAGTTCTAACGTCAATCAGTTGGCTAATTTCACCATTCCTAGTAAATATGTCGTCCAATATAAGCACTTTCGTTTAAATGTTCTGAAATTATTGAAAAAGTTCGCTGCTCATCTTAAATAAATTGTCTCAAAATACTTATGGTTAAAAATAAATAAATAATAGATTGTACCTACTTTTGAGGGTGCCAGGTACCCTAAAGACTCCTTTGTTTTTACTGAACAGCCCAACTATGATTCGTCTTATCGACACGGGTCGATGAGATGGAGAGTTTGAAATGCACAGAAAAGTCTTCTTTACTTTCTAACGTAGTTCTAATATCTATGTTTGTAGTTATTAAGATATTTTTTATTCACTACGTAAAATGTGAATGTCGCACCATTTTTAATTGTTAAACAATTATTTAAAAAAAATATTCACTATTTTTAATAAAAATATTTTACTAGTTAATGAAAAAATAAGCAATGAAAATAATTAATTTCGTAATTGTTTTTTTTTCAGTGTTAAAGCCTTATTTCAAAATTGCCCTCTTACTTTGTAACAACAGCTTGTTTTCTGAAATATTGCCTAAAGACTAACTGTCTCAAAGACGTGAAATTTAATTGATTTTTTGTTGAAGTAAAATTGCGAAAATTGTAAAGCAAAAAATTGGTCAGAAAAAGTTCTGATTGATATTCTTGACAAACACATAAACCTTTCAAATTTAATTTTCAGTTTTGGATTAGAGTTTTTTTGTTATCTTATTGCAACGCTTTGATGAAAGAAAACTTTCTTTTCTGCTCTTCAAAATCTTTTACGTGGATAAATAAAGTGAGAAAAATCCTATATGCATCTGCAGGTATGTGTTGTATAAACATCTTTGTATGTGCTTTAAATATATATTAAAATTACTACTTTTCCAAAAAAAACTGCAAAAAGAAAAGAAAATGTATTTTTCATCGTCAAAAAATCGGGTTTTAAATTATTAAAAAGTCATCTTTCAACAATTTGTTACATATTTCTCATCTTAATCATAAATAACAGTGTTTTATATTAAACGATTTTTTTAAAGTCGTTTTTAATATATGACTTATAACGTGATTTCGCATCAATCAAATGAAAATAAATTATAATTAATACTTTTAATTTTTATCAACGTTTGGACAATTTCTGCAAAATAATTTCGTACAATAAATATTCCTTAAGAATGAAATAAGGAAAAAATAGTTTTCTATAGG
Organism: Mengenilla moldrzyki; assembly: GCA_000281935.1. Taxonomy (NCBI): domain Eukaryota; kingdom Metazoa; phylum Arthropoda; class Insecta; order Strepsiptera; family Mengenillidae; genus Mengenilla; species Mengenilla moldrzyki. The sequence continues at coordinate 659 of AGDA01008140.1, read as the reverse complement.
GAAATCTATAAACATGAAAACTCACTGGATTTAAAAAAATATATATAGAACTTTAAATCACGTCTTTTACTTCGTATTTTTTTGCAATTGCGAAAAAATCAACAGAGAGTAATGATACTTTCATCAACGAAAAGTCTTTTATATGTTATCTGTTTTTTAGTACTTTGAAAAAAAAAAAAAAACAGCGTTAATTAGTACGAAAACATTTAATCTCATTAAAATTAAAACAAGTTTTACTGTGGTGGAGGTTTTTAATTTTCCTAATGGATCATAACAGCCAAAATATTTACTCAAAAAAAAAGAAATTCGCGATTTTTCAACAACTTGAATAAACTTTTTAAAATAATGAAAGTAAGCTTTCATTTTTACATAGAGAGATACATTTTAGCCTCTAATTGACAATGAGTACACAATTAAATTAAGCGAAGTTTTTATTCGAATAATTACGGGCTGTACAGCCACTTATATTTTAAAGTTGTATTTAAAATGTTTTTTCAACAATCCTTAAGATGATTATGGTTAAAGAAACGTTTTTTATATGCAACTTAAGTATAGACAGAATCCCACTGTAGGATCATTTATACGATCATTCATATGATATTTTTATGATGATATGTATCATATCAAGAAATACAAAAAATAAAAACAAATAAGGTCAA
>AGDA01008109.1:0-10650 GCA_000281935.1 Mengenilla moldrzyki | reverse complement strand
TTTTTACTAAGTAGTTGTACTATTTAAATGTGTTTTACTAAAAAAATGTAAGTTTGTCAATAAAGTCATTCTTATTATAAAATAGCTTTTAAATAATTTAGTATTATAACTCATGCGAATATTTTCTTTGAGCTTCAAAAATTTGTTTTAATAGGTACAGGCCATTTCTTTAGTTTCTAAGAAATTTTTCTTGAATGGGGGTATAAACAATTTCTATAGGAGTTAAATAATTTTCTTTAAAGTGTAAACATTATTTTCTTAGTTTTAAAAGAATTTTTCTTTAATGAAAAAAGTAATTTCTTTAAGCCTTAAAGAATTTTTTTTTAATAATAATTAAAAACAAAATTTTAAGTTTTATCAAAAAATTCTTTTACTATTAAAGAATAAAATTGAAAGACTGAATTCAGTCGTGATTAAAGAATTTTTTCCTTACCGTTATATTTTAAAGAGTCATTCTTTAAGGATAAAAAACTATAATTTTCAGTGTGTTTCCTTTGATGACGTTTGTGTTAAAAATATAAGAAATAATTACCAATTGTAAATAATTTCGGAGTCAATGACGAACAAAATGTATATCCATCCATAAGACCTATTTGAGCATTAATGGATTGTTGGCGCAACAGATGTTTTTTCGGTGGAATAACATCAGCTAAAACGTCACGATGTGGAGCCATTATTTCATTCACGGATAACCGTTGTTTCTCAGCCAAAAGCCGCAAACCCTGTAACGATTCTTCACGCAATATCGAATGCGGGCTGGTCACATTGTTCACGAACTCCAATGTGACATCATTTAAAGCCTTCTTCTGGGCTATTTTCGTAGCGACCATCGAGTCGTCAATGTAATCAGTTGACACACATAGCAAAACAATATCCTTCAATATAAGCTTAACTAAATCAACCGTACCACAAGTAGTTTCGCCAATCAAATCGACGATGACAAACATAACGGCTCTAACGTAGTGAAAGATGTTCTCGAAAACCCAATCGACATCCATACTTCTATACAAAAACTGAATGCCTAAACAGCCTGCTAATTTAGCGTACCAGGGCGTTTCGTAGCATAAGGCACAAATTTTTTCAGATAAATAATTTAATAAGGGCATAGATGAAGCCCTTACCTTGGATCCAAGTACCGTTTTTGCCGTAGCCAATATCAAATACAATGAGAAATAACCAAATTTCCACTCGTCCGGCTTATTTTTGTCAAAATAAGTTAACTCTTCGATTTCGAATCCAGGCTTACATACTACTTTTATTTCAATACTCATCAATTGTGTAATAGCATCAACTAATACAAAGGCGTCTATGTCCGAGTCTTTTAGCTTTTCTTCGGTTTTTATACTTTGCATTAAAGATACTAAAACGTAATGTTCAACAATATACGAAACAATTTTAAATCTGGCCGATTTTGGCTGTCGATAATCGACCAAAATAAAGAGCGTTAATATTGCTTTCAAATGTGTCTCTCGCAAATATTTATTTGATAATCTGACTTGGTTATCACTACTGTTGGCGGTAATCCATGGAATTTCACCAGTAGTGAAAAATGAACTGCTTAAAATGTTGAATAAATAAGTATTTTTGTCGCTTAAATTAATGGCACCGGACAAAAATCCAAAAGCAACATTCCAGCAGTACTCTCGATCGACTTCGCTGCAATTAGATGATGTAACTTTTTGAAGAATAAAATCGATTACATAGTCGATGTTCAAGAACGTCGGCTCAGGTGAATCAGCAAACGTACACTAAAAAAGAACTGTTAAGTAAACTTCAAATAAATCTATAATGGTTTAACTCTAATACAGTGTACATGTATTATGAACAGAAATCATTAAATTCACAACACGATAATTGAAAAAGGGATTAAATAATTATTCATAGAATTTTAGCAGCGACTTACTTAATTATACTATATTAATATTTTTAATTATATAGCAGAGGTGGCCAAATGCGGCTCTTAGAGCCGTATGTGGCTTTTTGTTACCTAAACTGCGGCTCTCCATCTCCAACTGACAAGAACCAGTGAATCTAAATAAAAATGTGCGTTTCCAAAATTTATTGAATGATTTTTAAACTTTTTAAATTCCTTTTAATTATAGAATTTTAAAGATCAACGTTTAATTTTAAATACCAAAAATATCTGCAAAATACTCAGTATAAATAGAATCAAGTCAGTTGAAAAAATCGAAAGAAATGCAAATAAATAGTTAGTATTAATTACAAACAATCAATAAAATAGTCAAGCAAGCACGATCGACGTATCTAACTATTTTTTAGATAGTTTTGTGTGGCTTCCGTAATAAATTAAAAAATAAAATGCGGCTCCCAATAGCATCATGTATGCCCACCCCTGTTATGTAGCCATTATATAACGAAAAAAATGTTACAAAAGTTATATTAGTATTATACTGAAAAAATAAAATTACAACTTTAACCACAATTCATTGCCAAAATTATAACATAATTTGCTTAAAGCCAAACATTATATACTCTAATAATTTTTTATAGTTAAGGCAACAATATTTTTTATAGCTGTTATTATTTAACAATAATTAGTGCTAAAATGTTTATAATATTTTCCGTATTACATTTTTAGTGTTACTGTAATAAAAAAAGGTAAATGAGCTAAGCATGCTACCATAAATCTTAATAAGGTTATTGCTACATAAATGAGGTACGTTATATAACAGATTCTCACGATAATTTGGTCAAATAAGAAAATATTAAGAAAAAATTTTAATGCAAAAATTTAATATAGACAGCATTTATTAAAATCTAAAAAATTTAATTAACTATAAAAATATTTTTATGAATATTAATTAATTAAAATAATTTTTCATAAATATTAATAAACATCAATACATTTCAATCAATACAAAACAATATTTTATTTATCACATATTTTAATAAAAATTTTATTAATATTAATGTTACCAATTATTTGCGTAATTCATCAATTTTCTTTTTTGATTATTACTTTTATTATTACTTTTTAAATTTTACAACACAATACCAAAATTATTAAAAATGCTCAGGTTTTTATACCCATTAACAAACAATAGTGTTTTTGTTCAAAATATTGAAAGTGCAAAAAAATTAAAACAACTTGTTTTTTTTAAAATTTTGCTGTTTTACAAAATACTTTTTTTAAACAAAAATATTTTTATAGCATTAATATTATAAAAATAGGTTTAATTTTTCCGTAAAACCAATTGCATGATGCTGATTTCACTAAGTTGTCAAAAAGTTTGATCTTTGACTTTTTAATTCATTTGCTTCTAAATCGCAGTTATATAACAATAACGTTACTGTGATAATATAATAACATGTTTAGTTGACACTTTCTTCTTTTCACAGAATATTATAAGAAATGTAACACAATTATTTTTGTAATTTTATGTTATTTTAATTACTACAGATTTAGAGCACTAACTTTGTTATTTAATAGTAGTATAATTTTTGTGATATGCATTTCGTTATATAATGATTACATAAAACTATAAATAAAATATAGACAAGCTAGCCATCAATTAAATAATTTTCATATAAATCTTATATAAAATAACATTGTGTAATTTAGTATCAATAAATATTGAAGAAAAATATTTATGAAAAAAAGCATTTCGATCTAATTTGCACATGATTTTATTATATAAATTGATCTTGTTCAGTTTTTAATACCTAAAAGCTTGTCACTTTTTTATTTTAATTCAAAATTTCCAAGAAAATTAGTGAACGTTTAGAGCTAGATAAACCTGTCTTAGTTTTTTTGCTACAGTTATGTTTGACAAAAATTAGTACATATAAATAGCATTTAATACTGAAGCTTCCATAAACCAAATGCAAAAGAATTCGCTTTAACTGTAACCGAAAAAAGATTTTAACTGATTGAAATTCATGTCATGCAAATATTTAAAAAGTATTAGATATTAATTAAAAAAAATAAATAAATAAATAAGAGCGATGTTGTCCTAGGTTAGAGGATTCTAACCCACGTCACATTTTAAAATTTTTTTGTATTCTAATTGAAGTTTTTGACGACCTAAATCATTTTAAGTGTGAGAAAAAATCAACTAAATTATCCGTACATATTTAAAAAAATTCGGGTAAAGTAAAAAAGTAACATTAAATGTAAGATAATAAAGTATTTTAAGTGTTATACAATAATAAAATATTTTGGACAATTCGTCGTTTTATTTTGATATCTTAGTTTAGTAAATGTTTACTTGACCCATCAACCTATTTGGGTTGGACACCCTTATCATAAGTTGTACACGATAGAGTTAAAAAATAATGTGAATGCTAACTTGTAACGAAGTATAACACTGATCCGCTTCAATGAAATCAATACTTTGTGGCTCAATTAACATACGTCGATTATAGCCGCCAAGTTTTCCCAAAATTCGAAATGCCACCAATGAATTATTTCCTGTACCACGAATAATACGCCATAAGGACTGCATCAATTCCGCTTTAATTGGTTGAATATAATCGATCAGATAATTCGGTTGTAAATTGTTAACACACAATTCGAGAGTCCGTAAGCCTTGACTAGCAATCAATTCGTTTCGATTAAGAGCTGTAACCAATGGATCCATCAGTAACGTAATAAACGGTAATAAGGAGCTTAATCTAACCGGTACCGTTAAGCATAATTCGATAATAACATCTTTAATGTTCTCACGATACGAACCGCTCTGTAACCGATTCAGGGTTTCCAACAAATTTGGCAACAACGGCAAAAACTCCTGATAGAGAACATCGTGACTTCCACCTCCGATTGAACGAAACAACGAACGTAATAATAAGAAGTAGTTTAAAGGCTCCTTAGACGTTAATGCTAATTTCATCGAGTTTACTACAATCAAAGGCACATAGGGCTTTAAAATATCGTCCGTATTCTCTGAAGACTGCGAAACAAAATTAAATACACTCTTAAACAGTTGCAAATATAAGTCACTACGTTCATGATTCGAGGCTAATTTTTCCATATGTTGTAAGACATGTTTCAATAAAATACTAGCAAATATACTCGCTACACTTTTTTCTGATAAGAATGTGCGTGACATCACAAAAAGTGATGTATTTTGATACATTTGATCGACGATGAATTCTATTTGTTGCGAAAAGATCTCTTCAAAATTAATTGGATTCAATTTGATGAAAAGCGAACTGAAATGTTCGATTACATCACGTTCCTCAGCACTTTTCTGGCTTGCTGTCGAACGTGGCGAACATGTAGCTGGAAACTGGGAATAAAAATCCATAGATAGTATTCCGTACCGTAACAGTTGTGTAAATAGAACAATTTCAGGAGCTTTTAAGGGCACGGATGACACGAAAATTTCACTTTTATCCACTACAGTTACATTTTTACAGTACAGTATGGCCCAAGAGATCGATTTTACACCACATATTAAAGTTTTGACTAACGCTTTGTAGTCGTTTAAATAGTTGATTGGGTTACTGGATGGAAAGCCGTATTTAAGAGAAGCAGAAACCAGTTCGTTGCGTGCTTCTGCTTCAGGACGTTCAGCGCCATTGCTCTTGTATTTACTAACTAGAAACTCAATGGTTACTGCATGAAAATATTTCATTTTTAGAATAAAACATTGAAGAACACGAATTAACATATTTGTTCGTTCTTCGATATCTGGATTACTAACAGGCGCTTTTATGTAGTCGACTAAGTTAATTAAAACTTTACATGAAACAATATGAACCCTTAAAACCAAAAATGGCAATTAAACGTTATATTGTTTTAATATTTCATTCGCCATAAATTAATATTTTTTTATGAGAAAAATAATAAAAAACTTTTAAACTTTTACGTCCGCATCTACCACCGGTGACTCCCACTGTAATCGCCGGTTGAAAACCATCGATCGATACATTAGACAACATTTAACATGAAATATACTAAAATTATATTTTTAGTTAAATAAACTTCGAAAAATTTTGACGTATAAAGATCTAAACAAGAAACAGTCCTATGTCATCGGATAAAAACCAGCATGAATTTAAGTACCGCCTTACAGTCAAAAGCATGAAAATGGATCTCGGCGAAAACGTATTGAAATTTTTATAACCGTATTAATATCGTTTAGAAACGAATTATAATATCTAATCATTTAAATAATTTTTAACAGTTTAAAAATATTTCAATTTATTCTAAAAAAGGAGGAACTTAAAATTTGAAATTGAGGTCTTAGTGAAACTAAATAGGAATTACTTTCGGAAATCATAGTATCCTTTGTATGGTCTATAACATGGGTGGGCAAAAGCCGGTCCGCGAGCCAGATCCAGCCCTCTTACTCACTTTATCCGGCCCGTTGAAGAAGCCCACATGTATTTTTTTAATATATTTTATGCGATCTTGTTAAAATCAAAAATTTACTAATACCATTATCTAACAATAACTGCCAAATTTATTTGCCAAAATGCTTTAAAATGATAGTTATGGTATTTTTGTCAAAATAAAAATTAGAGCAGGGTAAAAACCACAAAACATTTTCGTGCGCACAGAGTACGAAGTAAAGCTTTCCGTCCCGAGAAAGATTTTGAAAGTGACATTTTGATCCACGTTAAAAATTATTTGCCTACCCCTGGTCTATAATTACAATTACTGTTCGTTAAAAATGACATATTTTACTACATCTCTAAAAACTGAGTTTTACAAAATTAAATTTTTTTGTGGTTTTGTCATATAATAGAGGGCGTGCCTTCTTAAAAAATAAAATGCTACTCCCATTATATTTTGAACGTTTAGCAGTGTAATTTATGGCGAATGACAGATTATATAAAATAATAAAATTACGAAGTGGCTAAAGAGTCATCTTGTACATTTCTTATAAATAAATTTAGTGCGGAATTGTGATCTTCCAAAGTCAACTGATCACGTATATGATGAGTCAAATCAGCTAAAGTTTGAAACGCTAATGGCCGAAGTGATTCGTTCGCTGTCCATCCGTCATTTAATAAAATTTCTTCTTGAAATAATTTTTGCATATGTGGTACAAACGCTTCAAAAACAAAACATAAAACTTTTAATACCTTTAGTGCTTCAGTTTTGAGAAAATGTCATATATACTCATTACTAAATTATTAAAAAAGGTTGGAAAATATATTGAAAACAAATTAAAATCATTACAATAAAACATTTAATTTAACAAATTCATATTAACCCTTCAATGGACACGTAATGTTTTTTACTCATTTTAAGTAATATACTATTTAATATACTTTATAAAAAATATTAATTTTAACTTAATATGCTTTGTATTTTATCGACAATACGTTGAAAGCCAAATGTGAAAAATTCGTGACAAAAAGATCACAATGAAATCAAAATGGGAAATTACTATGATTTCTCACTGTGAAGTGTTTGTGAGAAATTTCTCACGACGCATTCGCAAGGTAATATCACAATGATCTCAGTGTGAGATCATAGTAAGAAACAATTCATATGATATCACATTTGTGAGTTCAGTGATATCACTGTGAAGTTTTAAGGTTTTCAGGGTAGTAAACTGCGTGTTTGCTTGTCACAAACAAGTATACGTCTACAAAAGGGTTAAAAACATAATTTATATTCAAACAAAAAATCATAATAAATCAAAATTAACGATCAATTTATAATAAAAAATTAATAAAGTACCTAAAACGTCGTCTGTTTTTAATTTATGTATGACTATTGTTTGATTTCTAAAATTTTATATAAAAAATAAAAATGTATTGTTGAAGATAAAGCAGTATAATGACATATTGGAAATTAAATTATTAGCACTATTTGTCAAACTAAACCTACCGTTTCGCAACTGAGTACCATAAATATGTTTCACAGCAATCAGTAATTCACGTCTGGTCCCAGCAACTTCTTTCGGACAGTTAATCATTAAATTTAAAATTGATTCAATCAAAAAATTTTGATGCTCCATAATTATGTCAATATGATCTTTTAAAATAAATGCGAGAAATGACAAGCATTTCACTTGAACAGCAACAAATTCCACATAAACATTTCGATTGAAATTCGGTGAGTTTCTTTAAATTATAAAAAATAGTTGAATCGACCAAATAATATTAAAATTTTAACGTACTTTTGCTCTTGTGTTGGTTGAAGTGAAATCGTTTGCATTATCAATGGAATGAAATCCAGCGTCAAATCACTTAAATTCGATTTAAAGTATTGCACTATTACTATTATCAAAATTGGAAGTTCTTGTAATACTTTAATTGAATAAATCGCTTTCGGTTTTAAATTGTACTTTAAAGAAATAATAAGTTAATATTTTATTTTCAATTAAACTTAAAACAAATTATTTTCGAAACTTTTAATAAAATATTCATATCTAATATAATTTTATTAAAAAATTTTTTAATAGCAAACATTAGATTTTAACTTCGTCTAAGTGCTGATCTTAAAGTCAAGAAGTGCATTTTAATTTTTTTACAAAGAATTGTAAATTGAAAATGCACAAAAAAACTAAATTAATAAAAAAATTTAAAGTACCGTAGTTGGAACTCCGTCCGTTTCTTTGATTTCTGACGTAACTATTTCAACAGAAATGAACGATTCATTTAGTAGTTTATTAATATCAATATCAGATAACTGGCCAACCATTATTTTTGTTTTCGACTCTATTATGATAGGCATTAAGTCTTTTAAACGTAAAAAAAACCCTTTTAACGTTTGTAAAAAATAAATCATCTAAAAGTATAAAGTTAAAATAAAACAATATAAGAATAAACTATAGAAAAAATACGTCATTATCCAGTTGGGGCTTAAAACATTTGTAATATTCAATTATTATCCGAATACATATTAAAACATTTTCTTCATTATCGATTTCAAACAAGCGAAAAACCAAAATCAAAATTCGTTCACAATATGGTCTTAAATGTACATTTACAGGAAGTCGCGATATGATTTCTAAAAGCAATTTCCGTATCTAAAATTCAAAGAATAATATAAATATTTTAAATACAAAATTTTAAGGTACACACATATCGTTAAAAAAAAATATTGGTGTATAGCACTGTAAATGATTACGATTGAAGGTTTGTTGCTTGTAGTAAGAAACTTTAACAAACAACTAAATTTATATTGAAATTAACAAAAATAATTCGTAAAAATAATTGAAATTGCTTTATCATTTTTTTACTAACTTTTTAGTTAAATCAACTAAAACATTTTTCTCAGTGTATATACTGAATTTAACTTTTAAATGTTTTATATAGGGGGTCGCGCCAAAAAATCCAATGGAATTTTTACAACCACTCACATTTAAAAACCGTTAATATTCTAAACTCATTCTAAGTGTCAAATTTAAAACGAGCCGGAAAAGAATAAAATTTAAGTAAGAAATATACTTTTTGCTGTCCAATTTCTGAAATAAAAACCGGTTGGCTTTCGCTCAAAGTTTTTATAAAAATGTTCAGTATGTGATCCAAGAGACCAGGATAGTCACTGATATTTGAAAACTTCTGAAACGAGTAAATGATTAAGATGAAATGAAAGCATTACCAAAATAAAAATAAAATTCATGCAAACCTCAATGCTTTCATAAAGCTCTTGCAAAGCTCGAATTTTGACATCATCCTTTTCTTGAGCAGGATCTAACAGTGTATTCGCAAGGGATTTTAGTAGTCCTATTGACACAGTTTCACTTTCATCCATTTTCACCGCTAATTTGTTATATATTAGAGCTTTTATAACCGGATCGCATACATTTCCAAACACAGAACAACTTTGATGACGTGCAAAGTCCACAGAGCGCAATATGGGTTGCATGGTCGTATAAGATATGGATTGATAGTTTCTCGTTTTTTTTTTTTGTAAAAACATCTAAAGCAGTGTTTTCTAACGTGGGAAATTTGATAGTTAAAGGGGGACAATTCAAAAACTGACGACCGATTCTAACCCCTTTGTATCGGGCAATTTAAATGAAATGATAAATATCGGTGCCAAATTTAACAAAAGAAGCAAATTAAAAAAAAAACGCTATAAATAATTATTAGATACAATTTTGTTTGACTTTACTAAAATATCAACTAGGCGATTACAGTCGTTAAGAAAACTTTGTCAAGTTTTTCCGAGGAGCGAACAAATATGGGGGGGGGGGCATAAAACTTTTAGAATATTAATGATGATCCATAGTTCAAAAAAGGTTGGGAAACACTGTTCTAAAGGTAACTATTTAAATGTACGTAAGTGTGCAAAATTTTCAACGAAAAGTTTATTTTAAACGCTAAATTCTTATTCACTTCTTAACTATTTTCACGTTCGGATAAATTGTCTACATTTACGCACAATTAAATAGTTACCTTTGGATGTTTTTACAAAAAAAAACTCTAGGAATTATAAGTTATTATCTTAAGTCGTGTCCAATAAGTCTGTCCCAAACGGGACAATTTGTCACAACTACCTAGGATTACTCGACTCCTATGTTTTTGTACAAGACCGAGTAAGTTTACAAAAATACTTTTCAATTTTGTCCCATTTGGGACAGACTTATTGGACACGACTTTATATATCCATGATGAAGTGCGATCACAGAATAACATAGAAGGAAATCCGACATGTAAATGAAGGAAAAGTGAGTTGTTCTTTTTCACTTCTTCTCTAACGCATGACGTAATTCTACT
>AGDA01008084.1:0-17456 GCA_000281935.1 Mengenilla moldrzyki | reverse complement strand
TAACGCTCCTGCATTTTTTAAATGTGACTGGTGCTTTAAACACTTTTTCTTAGAAAACCATTGTTGTAATAATTATAATAAATAATATTAAAAAGCGATTGTAGCAAAAATTAAAACATTATGTTAAATTCGATTTTAAATTGAAAATAAATATCAAGAAACATTCGAATAAGTATATTTAATGTATAAAAAGTCAATAAACAAAAGTCAACGATGCTTGAATATACGAAAAAAAATTCACAAAAATCATCACCACCCTTTCATATCATGAGCAGAATGGTTAAATTTAACAAATTATGCAGTTTTTGTTGCAAAATATGCCTTATATGGTGATACGGAGGATGAATAGTGAAACAACATTTAGCGATTGCAGCGCCGCAAGTGGCTAAAAAGAAAACTGTACATATACTTGCATACAGCATAATATATGTAAATTGCATTAATAAAAATTGAATATGTGTTACATTTTGTTTTAAATTACGAAAAATCGAAAAAAATGCAGTTTTTTTAAATTACGCACCAACAGTCCCTCAAACCAAAAGTCTTTTGATAACTTTTTTTGTAGAAGTTTTAATTCTACATAATTTTTGTCGAAGTCATTTTTCAAGATAACCGTTACTTTTAGTGTTGCAACATTAATTTCTATGTTTGTTATGTTATACTTTCAACCCTTATATCCCAGCCCTAATTGAATTATAGTCAAAACAGAAGATGCGGTTTTTTATCTAAAAATGTATGTAAAAGATTAAAAGTATCTAAAAAAAAATCGGGATCTCATATCTCGGGCGGTTTCCTTGTTAATTTACTCCTCTAACAAAAATAAAATTTTATTTATTTTTATTTGTATGAAATAAAATATTTTAATAAAACAAGCTTTCAGTGAAGTACCAGCTATTCTAAAAACCATTTTGAAGCCTACTCTGTGAGTTAAGAACATATAACAGTTGTTAAAACAAATGCGATATCTTATTTAACAATGTTTCTAAAACATTATAGAAGTAATGTTATGTAACAGGTGTGACCAAATTTTTACTCATTAGAGACAATTTATTTTGCTAAATATCGTTCACGGGCAACTATGAACACTTTATGAGCCGTTGTCTGTTTTTAAAAGTTGTTTTGATTGATCAACATATATCAGCTGTAAACACTGACGTTTAGTTTAGAATCATACTTAAGTGTTTCTATATTTACAAGTATATTTACATTTTCAAATATAAAATTTAATTGATAGTAAATTGTTTAATTTTAGCATTGTGGACTATTTTCAAATCTTATGGTCGACCAGTCAACCGCGGTCGATGTCTTAGCCACCACTGTTACATGATTTTTAGAAAACTGTATAAAAATAAAATAAGACCATACTTATGTACCATGAAACTATTAAAAATTGTCAAGAGAAGATGCAAAACCTATGATAATATTATTTAGAACATGTCACAGAACATTGTTAAAAAAATGACTAGAAAATGTTATGTAAATTGTATAAAGCAAAATGTTTTTAACATTGGAATTAATACGAAAGATATCTCAAAAACATTAACATATTTCAAATATGTTCTGGTAGACAGAGTATCGATTTCGGTTTAAAATAAGTTTTCTAAATATAAATTGCCACTTCATACGTGTAAGGTATCATTACGCGAAAGTAAAAAAAGTAAAGAATTTGAATTACTTTGTTACTAATCGGACTCTACTACACAAAAATATTAATTTTAGTGTAATCTTATTTTTCAAAAAGACATGTTTACATTTCTTATAGCGAAATCGATCACGTTCGAAAGTATTTTCTTAAACTACTACGTACTTTGCAAACTAACTCTTGTTGATTATGTACATTTAAACACCGATATAGTGAACTGCCCTCAACTTGATCCAATAACAGAAACTTGTCAGCAATTAATGACGTCTGCAAAATATGCTGTTTTTTACTATCACCAGTGGACGATGTTGGATTCGAATTCGTCGACGATCCGGTCGGAACCGGAGCCACTAATGGGTATGCTTCAATTTTCTGGATTCGACACTGGGCCCCATTCGGCAACAAACCTTGACGCAGTTTCGTAATGATTTCGTCACCATTACTGGCCAGCATTTCGACCGGATTCGTCACCGGTTGCGGCAGCTCTGAGACACGATCCGGCGGCACCAATGACAAATTTGATGTTGTCGATGTCATTCTTATACGTCAACTCACTTAATTTATAACTATGCCGTATCTTTGCTCACACTTATGTTTAAGCCGCTTCCGTTTCAAAAATAAAAGTATTACGCAAATTTTTCACCTGATGACGGATAAATAATCGTTCTAAAAACTATAGAAATACAAAGTTCTAAGCTTACTTTACTCGAACCGGAACATTTTCAATCAAATTAACATACTGGTTTAAAAAAATAATAATAAATGCCGAAATTTTTAACTACAACCTCAACGTTCAACACTCTTTTAGCAACTGAAATGGAAAACGAAAAGTTCATGAGTTTTATGCATACGATAGAGATAGTAATACATGAAATTAATAATTACACGCTTGCGTACAAAGATCAACCTTGATTAGATCATTTATTATCCACAAAAAAATACAAAAAAAAAAAAAACAATTAAAAAATCCAATTATTTTTTTACATAAATGTAAGGCGCAATTTTCTGCAAAAAAAGATATTAATGAAATCTGTTGATAACGTGTTCATAACTTAATGGTACACTAAGCTACCCCAAAATAATACATGTTGATTAGGAAATTAGAGTTTCACTTACACAACTACAAAAGGAAAACAAGAGTAACTTATGACCGTAACGGTTGCTTTTGATGACTCTCATGAAACTGTTTCATACGTTGCTCAAGCTCCGGCCTAAAATGGCGAATTAGGCCTTGCACCGGCCACGCTGCGCCGTCACCCAAAGCACATATTGTATGACCCTCAATTTGCTTACTGAGCTCCCATAGCATATCGATTTCTTCAACTTTTGCATTGCCATCAACAAACCTACAGAGAAGGAAACGGTTAAAGTATTAAAAAACCACCAAAAAAGCTAAAAGAAAACGAACAGTTGAAGGAATTGTTATTTGACACAACTTAAAATTTTTCCTTAAAGCTCTCTGCATAAATCTTTCTAGAAACTCGATTCATTGGCAAACAAAAATCACTTTGTTTCCATTGTGTGAAAGTCTGTAACCGGAAGCTTTTGATTTATATAGAGAATAGAAAGATGCGCCCAATTTTTATTTTCTCATGACAATATATTTTTTACACCTTAGTTCGGAGTCTAGGCCCGGACACGTTATCAATAAAATATTCTCCTTATTTTGTAACGAAATCGAAGGAAATTCGAATAAAAAATAATAAATTAAAATAAGTAAATTACAAGGTACAATTTCAATGCATAATCAGTTGCATAACATACGGATGTTTTTCCGACAAAATTACGTTATCAATTCGACCTTCTTGAACTTAATTCTTTTTCATGTGAAATGAACTTTTTTTCGCGTTTCGCATAAATTAAAAACGATCACAAATTGCGCTTTTGAACACAGTCTCGTTGTTTTCATTGCGACCAATTTGCCCTTTTTCCACTATCGATTTCTTGAATATTTCATTACTGAAACCTTTATAACTATATACATATATATGTAATAAGAATAATAAATGCAAGAAAGAAAATCAAATTGTTAGTTTTCGAAATACGTATAATACAATGACCGCAATAAGGCTAACTAGATTTTTTTTTAAATATTGGCCCTGAATAATCTTCATGGCGTAACATTGGAACGAGTGATAACTTCTTTGCAAATAAATATCTTTAAACTCGGTACTTTAGAAAAATCTGCTCAAACAATTTTAACGACTAATTTATCAACTGAATAAAAAAAAACATGCAAATTTTATAAAGTTTCGAGAGAATTTGTCGATTTCTCAATAGCGTTTTAAAAAACAAATATATGAAAATTAGTCATTACATTCAAACGATGAAATCAATTCTATTGAAATTAATTACTGTTAACAATTAATTACTTTCCAATGTCACAAAATAATAAAAAACTGAAAAATTCGTCGCATTTTTTTTTTTTTTTTTTGAAAAGCATAATGGTTTTGTAGTTGCAGTTTATTCTCGATTTTGCAATAATATTCATTTCGCATTTAGCGTTTCAAGTTATTTTTTGTTACTTAATTGTATATATTTATAAGCAATGTTTTTTAAACGTATGATGAAAGCGAAACAAGAAAATCTTAAAATAGACCTCTAATTTAGAACTGTTGTCGAAACGTCTCAGAACAACGAATTTCGATATTTGTTGTTCTCATTTGTTCGACTCTTTCTTAGTATATATAAAGTAACAATGATTTAAAAGTATTCGGCTTCAAGGGCGTCCACAAAACCACTACGAGTTTTTCGGTTCGATTCGACTACAAGCACACGATTTTAAATGAAAACCTCAACCCAAAAATCATGAAAATCCAAATGAATCAATCGATCGTCTCAATGAAATCGTGTCATGGAAATAGAAACATTATATACGTTTTTCGAACTGTTGTTATTTAGGATGAACGCAAAAGCCTATTAGACTAGAAACTGAATGGCAGTCATATTCATAAATAGATACCTGTAAATAATTTTATTCATCCAGTGGATGCCTTCGCGACACGGAGTACATTGGCCGCACGATTCGTGCTTGTAGAACATAATAAGACGGGCTATGGCTTTTACAATGTCAGTCTGTTTGTTCATTACGATCACGGCTGCCGTTCCCAAACCGGTTTGCGCGGCTATTAAACCATCGAAGTCCATTAAGACGTCATCACAAACCCTGCTTGGAATTCATTAGTGTCTTAAGCGCCGATTTCGAATTTATTCGAAATACTATTACGATTTAGGGATTAATGGTGTCGATGAACCTCCAGGTATTACAGCTAGTAAATTATCCCAGCCTCCAATAACACCACCGGCGTGTAATTCAATTAAATCCTTTAGTGGTATGCTCATCTCTTCTTCAACTGTACAAGGTGCCTTTACGTGACCGGATATATTGAACAGCTTAGTACCGGAATTTCGCGTACGACCAAAGCTAGCAAACCAAGCGCCACCTCGACGGCAAATTGTCTTTATATATAAGAAAGATTTTTTTTAAAAAAAACCACAAGTCATCAATTGCATTTAACTCATTGATTACCTTTATATGGAGTTTTAAATCTTCTATTTAAATACAGATAATATTATTTAAATGTACAATAGTCATAAAGAAAGAATTAAGTTTAGTAATATTTTATGGGATGTTATACAAGGCTATCAAAATTACACAAAAAAGCTTCCAACACTTCTGACATTATTAGTAACAAAAATATATTTGAAAATTCGTAAACCGAATTTTAACACTGATCACTCATATCATTAACGCGTTATCATCTCCTTTAAAATTAATGACACTGCTCTATTCTTCTATAAACAATCGTCGTTGTTGTTTAAAATAATTTTGTTACTAATATTTTTGTTTCACTTCAAGTAGATGTCAAAAAAATTTAGAAA
The DNA here is from genome assembly GCA_000281935.1 of Mengenilla moldrzyki. Taxonomy (NCBI): domain Eukaryota; kingdom Metazoa; phylum Arthropoda; class Insecta; order Strepsiptera; family Mengenillidae; genus Mengenilla; species Mengenilla moldrzyki. The sequence continues at coordinate 11,932 of AGDA01008084.1, read as the reverse complement.
TCGGTTAATAACATTGGTCGACAAATTGAAACTTTTTTTAGTTGATTGAAAACTGATATGAAATTATGAATAATGTTGCTCTTGTGATAGCTGAAAATATATTACTTTTTTTCCATCACGTTAAATTTTTGAGATACAGAACGAAAACGAATTTCAGTCTTTGAAAATTTATAAATCACAGGCACGTAGAGCTAGAAGCTTTAAAAATATCTCAAAAAATAGAAGGACTCAACAATTACCCAAATCTAAAATTTCATTAAAGAATCTTGAATATATCGAGAGTAATTAATTTTTAAATGCGAAAAAATGGCAAAAAATCAAGTTTTTTCATGATTTAAAAAAATGTTTCCTTCTTTTCCTCCAGATTTTAAATAATGGTGAAAAAATTATAGATTTATCATATAATATAAGTCTTTAAATATTGTGTACAAAAAACATTTTTTCGACGTGCGGTTTCTGAGGTATAAATTTTTAAATTAAAGTAAGGAAAATTAGGTACATGTGGAATACGATATACTGACTGAATAATAATAATAATAATAATTTTTTTAATTTTTAAATTTTTAAAATTTTAGTTTTCTTTTATATATTTGACAACTATGTTTTTGTGTTGAGCGTCGCCACAGCACTTCTATTATTCAGAAAATACGAAAGCGTTTACTTCGAATTCCACGTGTATTTTATTTTTCCATAGTCAGCTTTAAAAATTTATATCTCAGAAACCGAATGTCGGAAAAAAAAATTCTTGTACACAATATTTAATTTAAGACCTATATTTTATGATAAATTTATATCTTTTTCACCAATGATTTTAAATCGGAAGTAAATAAATAAAATAAATAAATAATAAGCTATGTTTGATAGGCGGGGTTAGTACCCTACTACTGCAGCCGTGCGGCTTATTGTACTTCTAGTAAGCCGGTAGTTCAAAAGAGCAATTACATGTATATAGAAAATCCAAATAAAAGCTCAGTTGCGTTTCTAGGAAAAGCCGACCTGATATATTTTTGCTCCAGGATGAGCACTTACAAGATTAAGAGCAGCTACCCAGACAGTCTCTGAGCATTGCCTTCAAAACCATACTCCCAGAGACTTGGCTGTTGATCTCCTCATTACTGGGTCTCACCAATTCCAAATCGTAGGAATAGTAATTGAAAAGCTTCTGCTTTCCCTTCGACAAGAGAATACTTATAGAAGATTCTCTTGTGGTAAGACGTGATTACAAGAAAGAAAAAGCCTGGTTGCTGGAGCTTAAAGTTTTTTCTTCCCCTAATCATCTTCAGCTTCATCTACTTGTATTACCGCTGCTTTCAAGGTCTAATTTTCTTCCCTTTAGAGCATTGGATTTTTTTCTTTTACTGCTTTCCTGCACTGAACGCCGGAAAGCATTGTTTCCTTTCCAGAAAAATTTCCTGAAAAGGTTATTGCTACATGGAGGTTGTATTGATTAATTTCCCTCCATTTCATTTAGATTCTTATGAATCTAATAGTCACCAGGTAAGTTTATGGTCCGCATCATCAGTGACCCGGTGATGACGATGTAAGGCTCATACTCTAGGGGTCACCCGGTGCCCTAGAGGCTTCGTTATCCTTATCACTCACTCCGGATAAAAAACAGCCAATCAGCACGTGTCGCTTTACATCTTAGGCTGGGAGTGAGGAAGGGGGTTGGTCTGCGGCCTCTTATTTGTTTATTCAAGGCTGTCACAATGGGACATTCGGCTATCCGCTACCCGCCGACGCGCTCAGTAGCCCCCACAGTCCTAAGAAATCGGAAGTAAAAAAAACATTTTTTTAAATCATGAAGAAACTTGATTTTTTGCCATTTTTTCGCACTTAAAAATTGATTACTTTCAATCTATTTAAGTTTTAATGAAATTTTAGACTTGGATAGTTACTGAGCCCTTCTATTTTTTGAAATATTTTTGAAACTTTTAGCTCTACATGCCTGTGATTTATATATTTTTAAAGACTGAAATTCGTTTTCATTCTGTATCTCAACAATTTGAAGTGATGGAAAAAAAGTAATATATTTTTAGCTATCACAAGATCAACATTATTCATAACTTCATATCAGTTCTCAATCAACCAATTTAGTGCTTACCAGTGTAATAATAATACTTAATTTTTTCAGCAGATCTCATCGAATAAAACTATAAAAAGCAATTAAATATTTTTTGGCAATCCACCACTTTGAGTTTTTAGCAACATAAAAAAATTATAAAAAAAACACTTCTCCATAATGAGTTTCGGGGTATTTTTTTTTTTTTTAACAAAGTGGTAATATATACACTGATAAAAATGTCTGTTGAATATAAAAATAATTCTTTGCGATTTCGGGACAAAAAGAAAATATGTATGATCCAGGCAGAAATATGCTTATAATATACGAAATTAATTTAATTCCAAAACAAATAGTGTAAAAAATAGAAGAATTCCACTAAATTTCACACAAATATCTCTTGTTCCGAAACCGTTAAGAATTTCGTCCAATATTTACTAGATATTTTTATCAGTGTAATATATATATATATATATATTACATTTACAATGTGAAAACAGATGTTTATGGGTACATTCAAGAATTCAATCCAAAGTGATCGCTTAATTTGTAAATTTTGAACGAATGTATGGAGATTATTTTCATCTATATACTGATGTGAAGAAAGTTTTACTAGTGAAGGAAATATGTGTAAATTTTATACTGATATTAAGGGGTTTGGAAAAAATGAATAAAAAAAGTGAGCGATCAGTGATCTGTTTACTTTTGAAATAAGCCCAAATACAACTTTTTTTACAGAATGAAAATATGACGCGCAAGCTATTTAATTTCAATTTACAAAAAAATCTTCATTTCTGGATATATGCATTTTAAAAATTAACATGATTGACTGTTTATATTCTAATCAGCCGGTAAAAATACAGGTTGTTTAAAAATGGAAAAAACGCGATAAGAAACATCAGGATAAATCACGATGATTGCTCCTCCTTAAGTTTTTGAATGAATAGATTGACAAGGTTGATGTTTTCGAAAACAACCTTATATTACAGCATGTAACCTTGTTATTTTGACTACTCATTGTTAGACACAAATTTAATTAAAATACATTACACAGTTTTCAATCTATTCCTATTCGTCATCTTTAAATAACAGACTTCTACATAAAACATAAACAGAAATGAAAATAATAGTGATAAATCTGCGTATCGCTTACAGTACAGCGATTATGTGAAAAAAAGAGAAAAGCTATTATTGTCACTTTTTTTACCACAGAGAAATCCTTTTAAATATGGACGTATAAAACCTGGACTGCTCACTGCATAGTAAAAAATTCTGCACACGTTTCGTTGAAGAAAGAACAGAGCACCGTGTCTAAATATTTTTACGTTATCTGATTGGCGTAGCGACTTTATTATCATGCGCTCTTCTTTTCCCAATCAAACGTGTGTGTAGAATTTTTCACTATGCAGTGAGCAATCCAGGTTTTATACGTCCATGTTCTAAAATAAGAACTAAAAAGTGGTGGAAAAGGTAGCCTTTTGTGTAAAGCTCAAAAAACAATTGAACGCAAATCGAATTACCCAAATAAATTTGTGAATAAAAAGTGTAATTTTTTACACTTTTTCTATTCAAATCCAAATTTCTGATTTCACCCCATATAATTTTTTAAAATCTAATCCCCCCTATCAACAAAATGCCTATTATTTATATGAATCTAAAAAACTTCAAAACAAATTATTAATATTATAAATAGTTAGACTCACAACTAGTTGTTAGTATTATCCAGCTAGTTAAATAATAATCATATTACCAAAATAAGTATTAGATCAGTAAAATTTCCATTATATACAGTCTAGTAACATAAAAAGAGATAACAAGAACTGTAAAGTACTAACCGGGGCTACTGCAACAGTTTCCACATTGCTTACAGTAGTTGGACACCCGAAAACACCAACGTCGGCTGGAAAAGGGGGTTTCAAACGAGGTTTTCCCTGTTTTCCTTCTATCGATTCAATTAAAGCAGTCTCTTCGCCACAGATATAAGCTCCAGCACCGCGATGCATAAATACATCGAAGTCGTACCCAGAGCCACATGCGTTTTTACCTAAAAATCCCGCTTGATAGGCCTTCGAGAAAATTTAATTCAAATTCAAATACAAATTAAACAAGATAGAACTGTAATACTTCGGAAATAGCGAGTTGCATGTTGGACGCTTCATTGTAAAATTCGCCCCGTATATAAATATATGCAGCACGAGCACCCATCGCTCGGCCGGCTATCAAACACCCTTCGACCAATTTATGAGGATCATGTCGCATAATCTCGCGATCCTTGCACGTTCCCGGTTCGCCTTCGTCAGCGTTCACCACTAAATACTTTGGGCGTCCGTCGCTAGGCTTATTCATGAAACCCCATTTCATGCCAGTTGGGAATCCAGCACCGCCACGCCCTCGTAAGCCAGATGTCTTCATCTCGTCTGTTTATATTTTGTATATAGAATACATAAGTATAAATGTAATTACATATAAAACTCGGATTTCGGAATTTAAAAAAAAAAGTTAATTTTAAAATAATTTTTTTCAATTATTCTGCGTACTTAACAGCCTTACCAGCCAAAAGTGCTTAAAACATACTTTATGTTGGTGAAACATTTGTTTTAAGGCATTTTTAAAACAAAAGTATAATTTTTCATTATTGTAATTTAATTTCTTTTAAAAACTGAAATTTTAGTGCTGAAAAAACAAATTAATGATAAAAATATAAAGATATGCATACAGTCATCACGAATTTTGACGAAGTTAATAATGTTTTCAACCTTGTTTTTCATGATTCTATAAACTAGGAAATTAACAATAGTTTTTAAATGATTTGTAAATCATTAAAACGAAAAAAACACAATTTTAACATTATTTTCAAGCAATTATGGGTCACGGGATCGAAAGATGATTTTGAAAGGTGTCTATGTACCCACTATATAGAGTACTAAATAGTACTATGTACAAAACTTTTGTATACTGCACTAAGGACGTTGAAAATGCAAAAACATACTTAGAATCCAGTCGGCGCCTTTTTCTAGAATTTCTTTCGTTTTAAACCAGTCGCCACGTTTCAAGGCGCCGCGAAGACGCCAATCATGCCGACCATACAAATTAGTGAATATACGATCTTCATCATTGAGTGGCCCGTATTTCGTCTTCGTTGGTTGTGAGGATTCCGAGTAATTCCGATTTATATTGCATAATATTTGAATCGATGTTACTGATTCTGTAAATTTTACCGATTTGCCATTAAATTGTAAAAAAAATAAAAAATACTTGAAGATCTTAAAATCAATTTGTTGTATAACATTTCAACTCAATATTTAATTTTTTCTTTAAGCCCCAGCTCTGTGGATACGAATATTCGTCTGCACAGAACGCAATACTGACGTCATAAGTTTTTGAATTCAAAGAATGTGTGATGGATATTTAAAATTAAAATTTATTTCGTACGACAAGGCAGCTCTAAATGTTTTTACCCAATGGGGTATTCTTCCTGATAAAACTTCAAAGGTCCTCTCCTAAATTTGGTGCTCTTATGAAAGCTGCTCCGGATAGCAAGGCTGGTTTGAAATGGGTGTTTAAGTGCCAGAAGCGATACAGAACTAGTGAACACGAATCGTGTACGTACCGTGTTAACCCGTCACTAAATAATTGGTGTTTCGACATGAAAATACCAATTAAACTAGCCGCCTTTATTCTTGTTGCTTTTTGTAACAAGTTAAGTTAAACAAGTGGTAGAAAACATGAGATTGGCACTAGACATGGTCATCGATTTTTATAATTTCTGTTTGGAGGTGTGTGCTGTTCTTGTTTCAGACGAAGACCTGCAGATCGGAGGTCTAGGTTTAACTGTGGGAATCGACAAGTTTCTTGTTCATAAGAAAGTAAGGCAGAAGTTGTCATACGAGCGGCGAGCAAATTTTTGTTTTCGGCACGATACTAGTAGAGGATTACTTCTGAGAGTGTCTAATAAATCAAGAGACACTCTGGTCTCGTACACAAAAATATATCCTTCTTGATGCAAGAATTCTCGGCGACTCAGCACCTCAATACACAGGTTGTGATAGCTTGGATTTTGCATTTCATTCGTCTGTGTACTATAATAGGCACTTCGTCAGCCCACAAGACTCCGAGGTGCACACCAATACTATTGAGACTCAACCGTGTGCTGAAAACAACAATAAAAGTTTTCTCGGTCGACGAAATTACTGGATTCATATACAGCATTATATACTCATACCGACCGCGTTTGGAAGAAGACGTTTAACGAACGTTTAGAAATTTTCGTCAATGGTAATTTCTACAGAAAGACTTGAACCATTTTACATTTTCTTTTCCTTTAAATTTGAAACCTGTTGATTATTGATCCAGTTTCTTCAAATTTTTTAATTACTCTTTGAATTGTTGACACATTAAGCGTACTTTCTTGACTGATAATTCCGCAAAGTTCGCGAATGGTCTCCTATTTTATAATAGGCTTTCACAATGGTAACGCATTCTTCTTTAGTATAGCGCTCCATTTTTAAAAATCAAAGAATCATAGGTGGTAACTGTCAAATTTCATAGTTGCTATTTGCACGAAAAGAAATTGTTACACAAAATTTAAAATGTTCACTTTTACTGGGAATCCTTTATAATAATGTTACGGTAACATATGTCCAACAAAATAATGATTTAAATTGTAACAATTTAAAGCATAACTTTTTGACGATATGAATTATATGTTTTATAAGAATTTAATTTTATTTATTGAATGATTTTAAAAAGATGAATTCTAGTGTTAAAAACATTTTAAGAATCTTTCAAAAAATTTTATTATTTTAAACAAAATAAAAATTTATTAACAAATCAAAAGTTTCAAATAAAAACAATATATTGCAAACAATTACCAACGAATGTATTCTTTATATTCATCATTGATAGAAATTCTTTTAATTGTTTCATATCCTAAAATAATACTAAAGCTGAAGCAGGCAGACTGAACTAAACGAGCAGTTAGACCCTTAAAAAACATTTCGAAACGTTCTTCATGCCACAAGTTATGCAAAACCAAACGCATTGAATTAACTCTATGTACTTGTAAACGTGTGCGAATAACGTCTAATGGATTCGTTAGCAAGGTAGATGTGAAACCACCTAAAGTTCCAGAAACGCATTGAACAAACAAAAATGAAGCTTTCTCTGGACTTACAGATAATAGGTAATCTAGAAATTTAAACAAAAATCGATATTACTATATGAAATTTTTATAAGTCTAGATAGTTAAATTGATGATGTAAGACTTAACCGTTTGCGTACCATGAACCACTTTCGTGCGCTCCATTTTTGTGTTAAGAAAAGCCAAGGCATTTTATCGGAATAAAAAAATTGTCTGCATATTTCCTATGTGGACACTTAATCGTATGAGCGCGATCCCGATTTGGTGTTTTTCGGTCGTGTTTTTCCAAAACTCGCTGGTAAGCAAACGGTTATTGACAACCCTACAGTTTTTATGATCCTCAGCTACTGACTGGAAATACTCCGATAGTACACCGAATTAATTGTGAATCAGTGACTCAATTTGATTGACCTACTGTTTCCTGACTCATCCCCATTCTCTAGTCTCCATTGACATATAAAAAGGATTTTTTGTGCAGTCGTTTTTTGTAACGTGGCCTTCTCACCCCAAAAACGTTTTTCAAGTTTGAAAAGCTGTGATACAACTTGAATATACTTTCATTCCTGACCATCTTGATATTATGTTGCACTTTACCCATTTTCTTTTCTACTATGCCTCATTATCAATAAAATGTATTTTATTTTATTTCTATTTTATGTTATCAAATTTATTAAAAATGACATTTGACTTTATAATTACATTAAAATCGGTCATTTAATTTTGTGCCATCGAGTTCCAGAATCTACGTGATTTGCCGTATTTGGTGAGCCGTAAATGGATAGTAAGTTAGAAAGTAAACCTGGATGCAGCGATCTAAGACTGATTATTTCTAATCTAGAAAGGCCAGTCAACACATGCAAAAATTATACTTCTGCCGCCTGTATTAGCACTTTAATTCTATCGGACACTACCCATATTTTATGGCCACAGATAGGGATCGATAGTTTAGCTTTCAATTCATTTGCAAATAAAAAATAATTATTTTTTAGATATTTATTTCATTAACCTCGTCAATAAAATATTTAATTATTTTTTAATTATTTTTTGATTTGATGAAAATAAATTCGAGTTTTATTTAATATTTTCTAGCCAAGTGATTGTCATGAAATTTTTAAATCTTTGAAATATATCATCTTTAAAATCAATATCGAGATTTTTCTTCAAAAAATTTAATGATTAGTTAACCAGTAGTAAATTTACCTTGATACCAATGATAAAAAGTCCACCATAACGCTGAGTTTGGTACATAAGCTAATAGACTAGCACCGTAGCCACGATAGAATCCAGCGAGACCATCATAATGGAATATCTTACGACAAATTTCAAATGTCAATGTAAATTTATTATCATGTATATTGTTATTAATTTTTAAACTATTGAATTCAGTCTGAAAAACAAATATTTAATGGCAAAATGGAAGCATTTTACATCCTCCAAATATTAGAATTATAACAACGAAATTGTTACAGGAAAGTAGGAATGGTATATTAAAAGTTTTAAAGTATTTAACTTTACCAAACACGCATAATTGTTAGATTGAACCAACAACTTGTTAGAGGTACAATAAGTCACTCGATTGCAGTATTAGAGTGTTGACCCAATCCTGACAGCATAGTTCTGTTGTACAAAGGCCAATATAAATATAAATTAAACTTGAATTCTTGTAACAAAATTAAAAGCAATAATGTCCAAATTAAACACTTTTTAAAAAAATATGAAGCTTTTATAAGAAAATACATTAGAGAAATAACAAGTTAATATTTTGTTAAAAATATATTCGATTTCCATTCTATTTTGATTCATATTTTTTTCTTGCATTTCAAAATCTGGTCACATTAACCGTAATATGTTTAAAATTTAGGAGAATGTTTAGCAACATCATTTTTAAATAATTATTTACATTATTTTTCATAGTTTTAGAGTTTTTTATTATGCCGGCTAACATCATGTGCTGACTTATAACATCGAAAGGCACTATTATCGTTTGACCAACTAACGAAGCTGTTCCTCCGGCCAAAAGTGTTGTAATATGGGGATCGACCGGTCGACTCTGTAAAATATGGCGAACATTTTCGTACGTAGTAATGTAAAATAAACCTAAAACGAATTAGAAGCGACATTCGTATAAAAGTCTTCAAATGAAATTTCACCGCTGAAGATCTGAAAAGATGAAATCCAAAAGCCTTTGTAAAAACCGGAAACACCTTCATTCTTGTAAATTTTTACATAAGCATCTAACATACCTGCAAAATTTAAGCCAAAACAAATTCATAAATTTAAGTGCATTTGAAAGTTTAACCTTATTTCAATATATCCTGCAAATCATGAGACAAATTTGGGAGGATTAAAGTTTGACTTATTGAATACATTCAGGATTTCGGATCTGACAAAGAGAGTGAACGGGTTTCGGGAAACAGATTTTAATTATTTTTAGTATAATGGTAGTGTACCATGTGGGTAAATTACCCATAAAATATTAAAGCGTAACTCTCAAAAGTAACGGAGAAAAATGGAACTAAAGTTCTCCGAATACTTTATATATAAGTTATATGAAATATTTTACTGAGTGAGTGATGGAGTAGTGGTAACGGTTTAAACACGTATTCCTGTTGACGCGGGTTCTGGTCTGCGTCTGTAACTTTTTTTTGGTTAATTTATTATCGTTATTTTTTTTTTTACTAGAGTAAATACATAATACAGTTATTTATTTATTTTTATTATTATTTATCATTTATTATTTATTTATTTTTTTGATTTTTTCTAAACTCATTTATATTATTTTCGATAACCACGTTGAAGTGTACCATGCATTTCTTTGAGGTCTGAAGAATAGTTTGTTTATTTTAAAAATTGTTTTTTAATTATTTTATTCCCTAAAAAATGTCATCAAGCGAAGCAAGTTCTTCACATTGTGAGGAAGAAATTCTTGAAAGTTCTGTGCATAGTAATAAATCGAAGCAACTAGTAAAAAATAGAGTGGTATATTATGAAAGTCTACTTGTGAAAAATAATTAAATTGCAAAAACATCGTCTAATAAAATCTATGAAAATGTTAAACTATATATATTAGACCAAGAATTAAATGATAAAATATGAGATATCTTGAATGAAAAGGAGTTCATAACTTATGAAGAATTGATTCATGTCCAAGAAGAATGCAAAGAAGAAAATTTTACAACAGTTGAAGGTGATTCGTCTAATGAATACATACAAGATGAAAAGAAATGTAAAATGGTGCAGACATAACTTTTTTTTGACTTTTTTTACCATGAATATCATTCAGGATCATGTAAAACTGATAGTGATATATAATTACATAATATTACGCAAATAAATTAAAATAATTTTTATAGAAATTTGATTTTACACTTTTTACTCGTTTATAACAATCATTTTATTATTTTTTTAAAGCAACTATTGATATTCTCTGCAAAAAAAATTAATTAACGATAATAAATTAGCAAAAAAAATGTTACAGAGGCAGACTCAAACCCGCGTCAGCACGAACTTAGATCGTTACTATTACGCCATCACTCGCTCAGCCAAATATTTTATATAACTTATATATAAAGTACTCGGAGAACTTTAGTTCCATTTTTCTCCATTACTTTTGAGAGTTGCGCTTTAATATTTTATGGGTAATATACCCACATGGTACACTACTACTGTGCTAAAATAATAAAAATCTGTTTCCCTCAACCCGTGCATTCTCCTTATAAGTAAAAAAAAGTATCAAAAAATACACTTTTTGTCCAGAATTTTTTTGAATAATTTGAACTGTGTTCAATTTTTTTTAGTTCTACATAAAACGCCATTTTTTCATCTCTTTTCAATCTACTTTTTAGGATAAGATTGTCATTTAGTAGCTCTCGGGCCGTATACAACCGTCGATTTTTTTCACGGCCCACGAGTACATTTTACCATGAATAAATTTGTTATTAATTTATTGCTATTATTTTTATTAACATTAAAATTAAAATTTTAATCTAATTTGAATTTAAAATAGGTACTGTTTGGTTTTCGTAACTTCACTTAATTTAGCTGAATACAACAACAATCGGTTTAATGTATGACTTTTCATTTATCTACCTTATTACCTCTAGAAAGTTTGATGAGTAAAATATGGTCTGCGAGCTATGATAATTTGGACAACACTGCTTTAGAAAATTTTATAGTATACAAAAGTGATAACAGTAGCTTTTTTTGTATTCAAAATACAAACTGGTTACATTTATTCTACGTCAATTATACACTATGCTAATCCTACACTACATCGAATTTCTGAATGCACGCACTAAATCTAAGCTCAATAGTTAACCTTGTTGTAGAAAGAAAATATCAAGTCAAACTTATTAGATTGAAGTAATCAATTTTGAATCAACTTTGAATGAACTTTTCGAGGATTTGTCTAAATTTCACTATCCATAAAAAAAAACTCATTGCAATGAGTCTACCTTGAGTTGACTCTATAATAGTTTTTGCCGCCTACCCTAAATAACGGACTATTAAAGCAGTGTTGTAACATTGTTAAAACAACTGTTGATTTCTTAGTTACTCAGATCTTTTTAAACAGACGCGAGTAACCCGTAGACTTTTAAACGTTAAATTTAAGTTACAGATATTCTGATGCTAATATATTAAGTTGTACCAAATTAATATAATAAGCCAAATTTTGATTTAAATTTTTAAGTACATGTGATGGTTTTTATTTTTCTTTTGTATGTAATATA